>DWQX01000952.1:0-33295 GCA_018245475.1 Pharmacophagus antenor
ATGGAATGCGCCCGGAGGGAACCCCTAAGGACTGTCTGGTTCGACCAAAACCAGTCCAGCGATGTCGGCTGTATAAATGTCATCCTGTCCTTTACAATGTCAGACTCAGCCAGGAAGATTTGTTGGTTAACAGACTTAGGTTTAAGGGATCCCTAAAATATTGTATGCACGTTTGTTATATAACAGGGCGATATTGTCAGGTTGTTATTGATCAGATGTCTAATGTGTCTTTGAAATTACTAATACTTTTCATTATATTAATTATTTTTAGCTGTTAATTTAATTTCTTTATTTTAAAAAAAAATATTACATTTGCGGATACATTTATTTCAAAATCAATCAGGATTTTGTAAGCTAAATATTTTAATGTCAATCATACAAATTATATTTTCAATTAATTACTCCTAATGAGATAAACAAATGCTTCATCAGAATAATTAAAAGATCATACATAATAAGCAAATGTTAATTCACAAAATCTTATAGTTTTTACAAGAACAGCCAGCTTGAAGAAAGTTTAAATTTCAATAAAAGTATTATCTTATTTCTTAAATCAACAGCTGGCCAGAATTTTTAGAGTACCCTAAGCAAACTTAACAAAATTTTAATGAAAAAGAATTAAATTAGACGATAATATAGTAAACGAAGACTTACGTTGACTTTCTGATTGGACTTTTGTACTTTGTTGTTATCTATTTATACCGTATAGTTATTTTTACTACCTTTACAGTGCGATACACAAGTTAAAGATTAATGTTATAGTGAAAGTTGCAAGTTTACAATAGAGATCTTTAAATATCGTTGTACAACAGCCACTCATCGCACGGACTATGCAAAAAACTGGTTTAACATTACTGCCACGTCAAGGTGACCAATAAACATTTAAGCATTTAGTTAAAAGTATTGTGAAAACTTTATATCGGCTTATCTTATTTTATTCCTGTAGTATCTAAAACAATTTGATAAAAGTTATCACTAATCTCCAAGTACATTTTTTCAATTTTAATACGTTGAAAATTGACATTGACATTTAAATATTTTCCACCAAATTATTCTTTCCGACTCGAGAAATATAATGGACTCTCCTTTTAGATTAGTGCATAATACAAGTATATTTGTGTCAGGCGATTCTCATCCGAATTTATAGAGCCATTATTGCTGCTGTACTATTTTTTTTAATGTTATTTGTGTTGTTATTGTGTGTTATTATTTATTGGAAGTATTTAGTAAAATTTTTAGTATTTTTGTGTATAAAATATAAGGCTGTTCAATGGACGCCGTTGAGCCTCCTGACCCTAGGGAAGGTTCTTCCCTGTCCTCTAATTGTGAATCGAACAGTGTACAGGTTCAGACTAAAATACACATTACTGCTGCTGCTGCTGCTGCTGGATTCGGTGAAGTAAGCGCTGTTAGTCTTAGACGACTATTACAGCTTTATCGAAACTGACTCGCGAATCCGGTGATTCGCGAGCTATAAATACACATTACTGTAATAGATATACATATGGAGGTCGATAAACAATCTCGTAAACGGTTACCATCTCTTTCTATCCATCGAATTGCCCAACCACCTCTTTATAATTTTCTGGCTACATACTATCTACTTATATTCATCTAGACTTTTCTTACAATAAAAAATTCTACTCATGTGATGCTGCTACTCCTTATATTGTTCATGTAAGTAAAAGTGTACCTATCCCCTTATTCGGTACCACTACTCAGCCCATCAAATACGGTCACTTGTTACATACAAATAAAATGAAAACATCAAACAAGATGGCATTAATCGAATTGGCAGAAACCGATGTATGGAATATTAGTCTACTGCTAATGCTAACATGTTATTAAATCATCAAGTCTTTTAAAATTTTTAAATTTTAAAATCTGAAGTGGAGTTGTTCGTCAGGTTCCTATAGAATGAACTTTGGAGGAGTTTGTGTTATCTATCACAGTCCCTGTTGGCTTTGGCAAAAGTCGAAAGGTTTTCGGCAAGGTCTGGCACGACAGTTTGATTTTCAAGCTGTAGTCTCTCTAGGTGCCAGACAGGCCTGTTTCCATCATCAGAGCCTTCCTGTCGAACCGCGCCATTCGTTTTCACTTGGGCAGCACCCCGTCCTCACTAGGCCTATCAAAGCAGACGTCTTGGAGGCTCAAGGATCTTACCTCCTTGCTATTGGCGCTGTACACCAGCGACTTCTCCGATAACGCATCAGTCAATCTTGCTTTATTCGCAGAAGAATTATTTTTATTAGTCTCAAACATTAGCCGTCCCAAATTCGTGCGACGTCTTGAGATGACGATTGAGCATCACGGCACGTGATTCAAAACCTGGAAGATCGACATCATTCCGGAGAAGAGCGAAGGTCTCCACCTCTCAATAGTTTGTAGGCAGCCCATTCACAACAGGAATGTTGCGATTTACGTGTCTTCAGGTCCAATCTCCCTCTTCGGCCGCGTCAACTTCGAAAGAACTCGGTCATATACCTAAGGGCTTTCTTCGACCGATGGCTTACCTTCGCCGAACATGCCGCAGTGTCAGGAACAGGGCTGCCTTCATACAAAGGAGACTGTATCCCCTGCTCTGCTAGAAGAGCAAACTATACCTTTGTTACAAAGTGCATCTGTACAAAGCTTGCATTAGGCCTATCATCACTTATGCGAGTGTAGTATTTATACACGCCACTGATAAAGTCAAATCCCTGTAGGTCCTCCAGAACCGCTTCATCTGGCTGGCAACCGAGCCGGGAGGTACCAAATGAATGTAAACCTGTATAGTGATCATCGCCCCCTTACTCTTTTATAAAATAGCTCAAGAATCATGGGATTCGTGAGCTATTTAATTTTCCTAATCCGATGAAGCTGTAAAAGTCGTCAAAAAGACTAACAGCGAGTAACTTCATTCGAATATACGAGTAGAAATAACATTGGGGAGGGTTACGATTCGGAAAACAACACACGCAAAAGTAAACGTAAACTTACGACCCCTGTTTCGAATCCTCACCGTCGCACAACTTCTCTTGCATTCAAGCAGAACGTAAGTAATAGTACAATTATTACTGTTTAGTGTGCTCCCGTTTCAGCGTTGTGTGTTACTTGGTTTATGTGTCAAAAAATTAATCAAATACAGAAATATTTTACTTTCGTACTTTAAATTTAAGTTTTAACCAAAATATCACCATAACGGTTTATTTTGGAAAAAAAATTATCTGAAGTATTAGTAATGATGATCAATTAATGTCTATAAATAAATATATTGTAATGTTGTATAAAGGGTAGGGTTATATTACGGTCTTAAGAGTTGGAGCCGTAATTGGCCATTAGGCGCCGCCACTAGGTGAACCAAGAGGACATGAATTTGTCGTTACTTAACTGTGGCATGGTGACAATGTCGAGGAGAGTAATGCCTCCCCATGGGATATAGTTATATAGCCAGGATGAAATTATCCTTGTGAAGGCAATGGTTGCCAAGCCATAGAGTACCCGCTTAATCTCATGCAAAGTAGTGATTTCGCAAAAGGCAACTGTTTGAAGAGATATGGAACGATGGCCTCATGAAACGTACAAAATGGAGCCGTGGGTCGAAGAAAGGTGGTCTACGCTTTTCTGTCCCTTATAACTGAGGCTTGGGCAGTTATTTGGACTGACCCTCGTCTGTATAGATGATGCCTTGAATACGACATAGGGTGGGGAGCTCCAGATTCACCCGTTGTCGGATTCTACAAGAATCAATGCTCTCTATAATGAAAATGGCTAAACTAGCTTACGCGGAGATAAAAAAAATCTGGAAGCATAGATCTTAAAGACCACTTCAAATTTATTTATCGAAAATGTTCATATCTCTAATACATATTCAAGGCAAGCTATACCCAAGATAAATCATCCTTTCTAGTTAATACGCATTTGTTCTAAAATTCTGATAAAATTTAAATGATAGTAAACAGCTAAATTATTATAGCTATTTTAATAAAGTGGAGCGACAAGTTGAAAAAGACCTTGATGTGGTGGTAGTAAGTAGTACAGCTGCTTATAACAGCTATCCAGGATTGTCTTGTCCTCAAGGCGATGAATAAATCACGCTTATCTCTTTGGGATACAATGTGGTACGTTTCGTTACCAACCATTACACCAGCAACTACGAAATTGATGTTTGGTATAGAATTAAAACTAGTAACGCTGTATCAGGCGAATTTATTTATTGAAATACATAGAGTATGAGTATTTAAGTTCATTGCAATAATAAATGCTAAGATAAAAGTAAGTTAATAACAATGCAAAATATATTACAATTTTACGGCGAACCAGCACTAATTTAAATTTGTCGTAATATACATGTGATAATAACAATGGTGACAAACGAAAAAAAAATGAACATGAATTAAAATAATAAATTACACATCATCATTGAAATCATACAATAATATTATAAGTAAAAAAATTTACATGATGTTCATCAATTATGCTTATCATTGCGTCTAGTAGTAGCTAGCTTTAAAAAATTATGATGAATTATAACTATGAGGAATAATTTAAACAAATACATAGAAAGTCCTAAAGATTTTAATGAAGCAATTAAGCGTTAAAAATATTAGCTGCAACTGCATTATAGTTTTGCATAATACGGGCATTTATTTAAAATGTTAAGCATGGTCACTACTAGACAGGACACTAGTATCCAACGGTTTATTAGATGAAGAATCCACTGTCCCATACATCTCATCTGCATGGTCATGTGATGAATTTCTGTAAATAAAAATATTAATTTTATTTAACCCAATGACTGCCAACTAAAAGATATCTCGTAGCGGATGCTGTAAGTTTACATTAACTAGAAATGTTCATTTGAGTTAAGAATTATTAGAAAGGTGAATGAAAAATGTAGTGTATAGAAAACAATAATTATCAATTTTCATTATTAAAATTATAACTTAGATCATATATAGGTAGTCAATGGGTTAATCTTATTTTATATTTTATTATATCATTTTAATAAAAATTGTTTCGTTCCATCTCATCTTTATTTACATTTTTTTTTCTCTACTACTCTTTAGACACACCACCATACTCATCTCTGCTCAACCCTAAGATAAACTGGAAGAGAATGCCATTAGTCATTAAGCCACCTTATGTACAAATCTGTGCATTAAAGCTTTAAATAAATAAATATACCTATAGTACAATAAAATATTGTCAAAACATTCCTAACTTGTATGGAATTCATAATGAAATTCATTACATTGCCTTCTCTTCATTTTCTGTTACGAGTACTTAGCCTAATTTTTATTTTTAATCTTTGTAACAACGAAGATGCAAAATCGGTGTCGACCTTCTAGTGCACTTTTTGCACATAACAATCATGGTTATACATTACCGGTTTATGTGATTAAAATCGGTTTCTCCTGATAAGCTATCCGAATCATCATTGAGAGAAGTTTGAGAATCTGAAACAAAAATTACAATATTATTTTTTACACAAATTAAAAATCATAAGGTAGACATCTGCTGTAATCTTTTTTTCTTCAATACATTATTGTGAATATAACAAAATCAGGTATAGGGTTTGATCAGAAGCTTATCCAACAGGTAAAATGAAAATTGAATATCTTTTCTTCTGCAGTAACATTAATTATATTTTAAACACCTATGATAACAATCCAGTGTCGGTTACTTGTCATATTCATAACAGACATAATTTTATCCACTAGCAGTGCAGTCTTACACGAGATTAGATTTTAAAGAAAGAATGTAATACTGAGTAAAAAGAATTACCTGCAGTGGTAAGGCGGTGTGTGGTCAGGTAATCTGCACTAAGATATGGCGGTAGTTCTTCTGTAGCATCCCCAGCTCCACTTTCACACCCTAACGTCTCGACTACCGATAGCCACTGTCCATTATGACAACGGAAGCGTTCAACCTAGAATAATCCATTATAAAGATTTTAACTTTTTTTTGATTAATGCATAACAGCTATTTTTGTAGGATGTGGTCCTAGGAGAGATATTTTTGATTTAATAAAATTATGTATAATTTGAAAATACTGACTTTTATTCTCTCTGCCCAGTCATTTTCCATTTGTGAAATTATATCCAAACATGCATCACACATTTTTCTTATTTCCACGTTTTTATCTTGCATCAAGTCGATGAGGTAAGCAGGAGCTTCTGGAAATTATGAAGTAACACTTGTTTAGTGATGAATATAATTAAATTAATAAGATGGGTCAATTTTATTTAATAAATAAATAAAGAAAAATTTATTAAAATTTAAAAATTTGAAAATAACGTGTGGATTTTTTTTAATTTGATGTAGTATATAATAAAAAAATTAAAGTAGAATATTTCACGCAAAAAATCATAATATTTATACACCATATAACCGACTGGTAAGAGATCAAAGGACAAATGGCTGTGCCTGATGAAAACCAATGTGTAAGAGTGGGTTAGGGATCTTGAAAGAATTACATAATTACCAGTTTGCATGACGAGATGTTCCGCTGCGTTCGGGTGTGACAGGAGTTGACGGAAGGCAAATGTGGTTTGAAGTACATGTTCGTCGTCGGCCTGGCGGAGGCGCAACAGCGCGACGAGCGCGTCTCCCCCACGTGCCGCCACCAGGGCCGCGGCTGCGCTTTCGTCCGCCGCCAGCGCGCCTGCTGCGATCACACCCTCGAGTACCAACTCCGGATCCTTGTTGTTTTCTGATAAATTTACACAGTCATGATTAGTTCTACTAAAATTACCACATACGGTAAATTTGCAAAAATCAGTATTTACAATTTATATCCTTCATACATGTACCTGGGTCTAAAATTTTCATAACACATGGTATTAAATTGTATCTTTCAACTACTGCAAAAATATCTATATTGTTGCTTAAACAGAGAATGTTGCTTAGAGTTCCGAGACATTCAATCACAAATACTTCAGGAGCTTCTTCACTTGTTACTGCACCAGCTATATCACCAACAAATTCCTAGACAGAGAAAACTATTTAGAATTAATTTTTTAGGTATATGTCACTACAAGGGAATTCTGTTTGCAAAGTTTTTCACATTCTTAAAATTTTATGAAAATAAATATTCCTAACTTTTTCGCACATAGCATAGACTTACAAATAGAAATAGAGCTGGGAATGAATTACCAAACAAAAATATTTATAAGCCTACCACAAAAAGAGGTTTAGTCTGTGTGTGATGAGAGAGGTTTCGCACAAGTTTCATTAGCATCGCATTTCTATGCCTAAATGCTCGGCCGAGAAGTTCTCTGAGACGTCCCTCGGCTGCCATTTGCTGCGCCGCGCGTTCGTTCCACGCCAGGTTAACGCACACAGCCAATAGCACATCAGTAGTGCCCGGACCACTCTCAACCTTTGACTCACTGTTCACATTCAGTAACAGCATGTCAGTTAACTAAAAAAACAATAATTAAGACAAATATTAGGAAAGACAAACAAAAACTCAAAATATTTACAAATAAATGCATAGCTTAAAAAATTAACTGTTAGTAAAATACAAATTTGGCCATTATTTTAACATTCTCTTACCAATTTAACACAATCAGACTGAGTAAACATTAGTTTTATGCGATCATCCATACTTAAATGATAAAGTATTTTCATAGCCAGGTTGATATGTTTATCATCACCTAAAATGCAGTTTTGAGATATCAGAAATAATAATTTATATCTATAATATATAAATACAAAAATCGATTGAATAAAAATGAGAATGGTAATTTAAATATCCATTTATCTCATGATCATATAAATTGTGAAGTACTTATGAATGAAATAAATTAATTTTCTTCAGATAACGCATGAAATATATTTTGATTGAAAAATTAAGTGAATTTACCAAATTTTTAATTTACGTGTATGGGATTTGGTATATCCTTTTCCGTATACAATATCTTGACATGTATAACATGTTATGGAAAAGTGTAGGGGACCTTAAATCAATATTAGACTACGCATTTCTGAAAAACACTGAACACACTGAGAATCACTATTGTGTTGTTATATAAATTTAAAAGAGAAAAAATTACACGTTACTTCAATTGGCTTTATAAAATTAAATCATAACAAAAATACTACAGTTATTCATACTTACTCGTATATTGTATAAATTTAGGTAAAAGATTGTTCTTAATCATTTTATTGCGTAATTTTGTATCATATGTCAAATTAAACAGAAGTTTTAATATAACATTAACTAGGTCGGCATTAGGAGATTCAAGTAAAGGTCCAACTTTTTCTACAATCGATTTAGATGCCATAGCATTTTTATTTTCCACAAAAATAGATAGTTTTTGAAGGAATGACACTATAAGAATAAGAAGGTCAATATTTGAATGCCTTTCCATTGCTCCAATGAGTAAACCAACAATATCTTTTTTATGCATTTTTTCCTCCACTTTAATATTATCGGCGATGTTTAATAACATGTAAAAAGCAACCCTTAGAAGTTGTTCCTGTCTTTTAGAAAGTGTCTTAAGTTTTCTTTTCATTTGTTCATCATCATTTTTTGTCAGATATTCATCAGAGGCGTTGCACAAATCTTCATGGTAACTAGATACTAAGGATCGAGATTTTTGTAAATTTACATCTGCAACTGCCCATGTACCGGATTTTGGACGACGCTTAGGCTCGGGAATTCTACTTTTAGGTAATTCATTCTGTAACAAAATAGATTAGTTCTTGCTTTGGTTTATTCCCTTGGCTATATCTATTATGTAATATTTACTCTTGCTATTGAACGTCACAAAGCTTTGAAAAATATCATGTTACAATACATTGACGAGTACAAAACCGCCATCTTGTTATAAGCATTTATGACTTTTTTTAGTCACAATTACACAAGTATCGTAACACTACGTATATATTTTAAATAGCTGTATTATAATTAAAAGATGCACACTTGTTCAAGATTGGAAAAAAACTCATTTAATTTTAGTACAACTACCTGCAAACAATTAATATTAAGAAAGATAAATTTACCCATAGGTCAATACTCATTTAAACATAACTTTCCATCATATTACTTACAATATGATTTTAAAAGCATTTAGTAATTATGAACAACATTACTAATTTAATATCAACACATTTAATAATTGTGACACTTGGTATTTCAATTATTACCCGTCTCAATTCAGGTGGTGGAATCTCCATAGGTGTCAGATTGAACTGACGAATCAGATTCCACCACCATGTATGGGTCTGTCTCTTCGTGATTGCTCATTTAGAGGGTAGATCGCGCCACAATCTGATCAACAGGTCGACGATGTAACTGTCCATCTTCCGTCCTCGCCATATAAGTTCCGGCAACCTCCACATGTTCAACTGGTCCTTTTCGCCATTTTTCTCCAGGTCCAGAAAATCGAATTGACACTGGCGGGCCCACAGAGAACGACCGAGTCGATGGTCGCCGCGCCGCCGCCTGTAACTGTTGCTTCTCACGCTATTGTGCTATCCAGGTGTAGCACTAACAAAGCTGTTCTGTACTTACGTACATTTATCATCTCTGCTGGAGTCTTACCAGAATGATTTGGCAATATCCGAAGGGCGTACAAGATATTTGGTACTTTATCTGTCCATAGATTTCCCTACCTCTGACACTTTTTAAAATAAATTTTCAAAGGTCTGTACAGCTTGTTAAATTTGCCAATTTGTCACAGGATGATATGGGGAAAAATATAAATGCTTAATATCATTCGATTTTAAAAAGATATTAAATTCATGAGATATAAAAGCTCTCTCATTATCAGAGACTAATTTATCAGGTAAGCACAAATATTTTTGTACTAGAGACTATTGTAGTTTCACTAACTATATTTGGTAAAATTTCTACCTCAAATCACTTGCGATAGTTGTAAATCATAACAAAGAATGTCTTCCCTTCTAAGGATGCAGCTATATCTACATGTACTCAACTCTGTCCTCAACTAGTCTGGTATTATCCAATTGTGAAGGTCTCTCATAACTCACAATTAGCCACAGTATCCGCTATCTGAGCTTTCACTTTTTTTGTCTGGATGATTTCAGAATGCAGTGCATGTAATAATTTAAGCACTTGTTGTTGTAGCGATTTGGACACCATGACTCTATTGCACCACAATGAACAACTTTAATTTTTTGAAAGAGCCTCCGACATACCCAATAAAGCTATAGTGAAGGGTCAACATTACTTGTCTTCCATCCATGTAGTACATGGAATAGGACTTTCTGCAATAAAGTATCTTTTTTATGTCCATGGCTAGTGTACAAGCATCTAAGTTCCATCCTGACGGGGGGTTCTTCCAGAAGTAACAAATCTGCTAAGATATCGACCCCTTTTAGATTCGATGTTTCACAAGGTGTTCACCAGTTAAGAGCATCCGCATGACCAATCAATTTTCCTCATATTCATAATATTCTAACTTTAAAGACCATCATGGAATTTTAAAAAAAATAATTTATTTTAAACAATCCAATCAGCCTTTGTGATCAGTTATAATAAAAAACTTCATGAAATTTTGTCACTCCAAACATAATTGCCAAAGCCTCTTCATCAATCAGTTTATAAAGTCTTTCATGAGCATGTGAAGTTTTAGATGCCATCACTACTGGTCACTTTGTCATTGTCCATTATGTATGCCATGACTGCATCCACACTAGTGTAAAGCGTCACAAATTAATAACAACTCTTTTTAAGTCATGTTCAATGACAACAAATCCTTAGCATGGTCAAACGCAGCTTGCTTCTGATTATCCCATTTCTATGGTTTCTTTGATTCTAATAATCAATACAATGGTTCTAGAAGTAAGGTAGCTTTTTCAAAAAAATTGTAAAGGCTTAAAAATGTTTGTAATTCATTCCTATTTGAATATGCAGGCTTCTATTTAATTTCTTTAACTTTCAAAGATGATGGGTGTATCCATGTATCTATCATGTGACCCAATTAAACTAATTTCATTTGATCCAAAAATACACTTTCAATTTAATTTTTTGATTCAAACTGAAACCCATTGTCTGAAGTTTAGAAAAGAAAAAACAAAAGCTTTTATCATGGTTCTCCTCACTCCTAATAATAGCAAAATCATCCAACAGGCAAACAACCCCTTCCATTCCAACTAATACTGTAGACATCACACTGAAATATGCCTGGCGCCGCATTAACTCCGAATGCCAAACGATTCATCTACATTAACCGCAAGGGAGTATTGACTGTTAACAGCAAACCCGTCTCTTCATCTACCTTTAACACATTAATTACCGCAGTCTATTCTGCTGAAGTGGTGCTACTGAACCGGGCAGCACGCCGCGAAGTGTGCACATTGCATGATGGCAATTTGATGTTTAAATTGTCTCATTTAATTGATACATATTTAAAGATTTTGTTCTTTTATTTGTGATATATAATTTTATTTTGATTTTCATCATCAGAATTAGTCGAGCCGTTAGATAATGGAGTTTTTCTTGATCTTTTCCGTAACATTCTGATAATGGTATAAAAATATTTTATAAACAAAATTGCAAATAAAATTTTTAAGCCAATGTTACGAACCATTAAAAAGATAATATTCGAGTTTTAATTGAGTTATTCTTCACTAATGATTTCTTTTTATATATATTTTTTTACTTTTCTATTTTAGTTTTTTCTAAAGGCGCATATAAAAGAATAGATTGCACTATAAGAGAAGTTAATTCAATAACACTACAGTTTAAGGAATGGCAAATGGATGCCGGCAAAATTTGATGTTGGTACACACAAAACAAGAAATGAATGCCGCCTAAACCCGGCGCAGGTACACATAAGGCGTCCAGTGGCTGCCGGTTAAATTCGGCGCTGGTAACGGAAGGGTTAATTGCATGTAAGCCTGTTTTAAATCTATTTTACTGATCACAATTCATCCGCTTAATTTAACAAATGATTTATAAGCTGCTGGTAATGGAAAGATATCAGATTCAAAACTGGTAAATTAAAAGGAAAAGTAGGGTCTGGATAGTGGTAGAATTTTTTGAATCTGTCTAGCTAGCTACCATCCTTAATGTCACTGCCACCACAACTGTTGTGTTCCAGCAGTGATACATGTGAGAGCCAGATGTATTCTTGTTGAATAAGCTTCACCATCATCATCGACGGCCTCATTGACATTTAACAACAGATGAAATAGAGGCAAAGTGCTCGCCCCTAACTGATAAAAAAAATTGAAGTTGAATCATAGCTTTTATTAATTTTAGTTACAATATGAAGGGGAAAAATCCTTAAAATACTTGCCTTTTCTGGTGTGAGGAGTTGTTTTTTCCCTTCAACTCTTTCTTTCCATTGATCATATCTTTTAAGTTCATAATCTATTACATCCATACATAAAGATCCAATCTTATATTGTATTATGACTGAGTGGAACTCAATGTAAGTTGAGAAACAAAAAAATGTATAAACGATATTGGTACTCAATTCAATACTTCTCTTCCATTCTTCTCTTAATACCCTAGAGAGAGCACTCAGAAGGGCCTCTGGAATAGGTAATGTTATAAGTGTGATATCATCTAATACAAATTTACCAATATACAATAAAATGTAATAAATATTTATTTACCATTTCGAGCTAATTCAATTAAATTATCAGGATTTCTCGCAAGTTGTAAAATAAGTGCTGAACCCTTTATTTTTTCTGGTATATCATCATATAACAGCTCAACATAATCATCTATACAGTTTAATACAGCAACAGGAACACTTTCAACTGGACTCATAATTGTAAATATTTTATCTGTAAAAAAGGAAAACAATGAATCCAGCTGTAGTTTGATAGAAACTCATATAGCAAGTTTGTGTGCATCATTTTAAAATTTATGTACAACATGTACCATAGTGAAAAACTGTAATAAAAATGCCATACACATTTTTAAATAAGCATGAATTTAGTAGCGTTTTGTACAAAATATAATTAATTTTCTACTTAAAAAAAAAATTGGTACCATTTATTTCAATCTTGGTCTTCTATAACTCATTTTGATTCAAGGTAATAGGTATCTACTATATTACACAATTTATTACAGTTATGCAATAATATAAATGTAAGCCATTAATTTCATATTCATAAAAAAAGTATTAAATGTCATATAAATTTATTCCACAACTTATTTATAAAAAATCACAAAGGCCTAATGGTGAAAAACAATAAGTAATGACAATATAATGACAGCTGCGCACTTACAAATAATTTTAATACCATATTCACTAATGTAATCAACATTTAGTAAGATTAATGATAATTTAAGTACACCTTATTGTAGTAAATATTGTTTTAAAGAATATGCTGATAAACCTCCAAATTATTAATATCGTTACTTACTACGTTGGTCAATTTGCTGCAATGCACGTAATATTATTCGTCTTAATAAATGAGTATCAGCGTTATGAATATAACAACAATCTTTATTATTTTAGATAGGAAACAACATATTCAATTTCAAATTGTTTACTTGAACAAGTACATAATAGAAAGAATATAAACACTGCTTTGTCAACTCCTGTCATAGACAATTAAAAAATATATATTAAGCAATAAACTTCATATATTGGAGGAGTAAGGAGTCCTTTTAAATAAATTTATGCCAGTATCAAAGTTTTCTATAATAAATATTAAAGATAAAGTGTAGCACTAAGTAATCTAAAGTAATGTACTATGATAACTTCAACAAATATGATTAATAAATTTTTTTATTACAAAATTAATTTGAATGTAAAACTTAATATATATTTTAGTACCGTGTGAGTTTCCTAAATAGGCATAAATCGCTATTATCTTAATTTTTAATATTTATGTAAGCGTCGTACTTATTTTCCATTTAATAAAATTATAGATTTAATTGTTACTCATACAAATGTTTAGAAAACAATACCAGGCCATAAAATCTTCAAAAAATAATTCAAAGCAGTAAAACAAAATCTTCAACATGTCAAAAGGGACTAGTTTGTTTATACAATAAAATGTAATTTTGTTTTAAATTTCACCAAAGAGAATACTAACATTTGGTTCGAATATGTCTAAGCTAGACAATTATTACAACTGTCATTAATTCTTAGTTGTTTTGTGCCTG
The DNA here is from genome assembly GCA_018245475.1 of Pharmacophagus antenor. NCBI lineage: Eukaryota > Metazoa > Arthropoda > Insecta > Lepidoptera > Papilionidae > Pharmacophagus > Pharmacophagus antenor. Next base: position 14,084 of record DWQX01000952.1, read on the forward strand.
CGGATCACGATACAATATCGTAAACAGTGATTATATACTCTTTGATTGTGAAATGGATCTGTGGTAATGACTAACTTGTGACTAATTATTTTCAGAATTATTTTTGTTTACCACATCACAGTTTTGTAAATAATTGTTTAAATGTGAAAAAAAATTAATTTTATTAAAACAAGTGTTGTCGTGGGGAAACTGTTTTAGTTATCGGTGGTTAAGTAATATTATTACCATTTCCTTTCAGACTTGAATGAGATAAGAAACAAGATAAAAAATATATTTAGCAGACTTTTTAAGTGTTTACTTATTCTGGTAAATAAGTAATAGTTACATTTCATTTGATAAAATGTTTATATAAATGCAGTATTAGAGTGTCAAATTTTATTGTTGCTAAATCTTTTATCTACAAAGACATTTCATCATTTTCTTCTACAAAAAATTTGTACATCCTTAATTAACTACCTGTAATCAGCTTATTTTTATCATTTTTTATCTTATGCAGTAATGAATCCCATTGATAAGTATTTTAAATTTTATGTAAATGGAACCTAACTGCTTTCAAATGTTCTTTTTATTATGAATATTTTTGTTTAAAATAACTTTTTAATAATATTAAAATATAAAGATTAAATAGTTTTTAATAATAAAAGCAATGAACATTGAATGTACTTGTTTTAAAGAGACACCATTTTAAAAAATCTAATTAAAATTAACATATTTTAAAAATATTTCTTCAAAATAGTCTTTAAGTGACATGAGTTCAGACAATTTACAAAAGATTGAATAATAATTCACATTATTTTTAAGTAACATTAATTTTTGATAATACCTATTCTAGATGACTGTCTTGATGTTGTTATGCATTAAGTAAATTATAGATAAGCATGTATTGACTATGTCAAGATGTCAGATACCATACCATCTTTAACTGCTCCTATTTCGTTATCTACATATCATCAATTGAGTTTAACTGGTAAGTATTTTTGTAGTTTTAACTACTTGATCTATACTATCTTAAAAATAATATAAAATATATTTATAATATATGGTTTGTCTAAAGATGACATTGGATTGAGATATTTATTTGTTTTCAGTTGAATCAGCCACAATTAGAAACTCTGGGCTGTTCAAACCTAATCCTTATTTGCAAGTTATAATAGATGGTAAGGTTTTAAGGAAAACAGAAGTTATTAAGAATACACTACACCCAAAATGGAAAGAAGAATTTACAGTGTTGGTAACACCCTTGTCACAACTCATGTTTCGACTGGCTGATCATCATAGTTTTCGAAAAGATCATATAATTGGAGAAAAAAAATGTAGTCTTTTAAAAATCTTGTATTATTTTAATGGAAAATGTGAAAATGTGGAGCTATGTGTAGGTGTGTATAAGTTGTTTATTACATTAAATGAAATAAGCAATATGATCATTTGTTGTACAACTTTCATTTTAATTAAAACAATTTAGTTTCATACAGATCTTAGGTGTGAATATTTCTATGCATTTTTTATTTTATAATGCACTATAAACCTTATCACTCATGGGTATTAATATTTTATAAGATGTTTAAATGATTTGTTTACTACAAAATTTATGATTATCATGTTCATCAGGGCAAATGTAACTATATTAAGATAATTAAGTTATATGACACATATGAGTACTTTTGAGAATTGACAATGAGTTCAGTAAGTCTATGACCTATATCCAAATATAAAAAAAACTGAAATAAATGAGTTATTCTGAAATTAGGGCGCCGAAGAAAACAATTGTTTCTATGTGTTGAAGATAAAATATTAAGATAACTGCACAATGTTGATTTTACGTATTTAAAGAAAAGTGCTATATCATATATGTAAACAATGTGATGGTATTCTCAAAGTGCATCTGTGCTTTATTTCTCGTAAACTATAAACATCTTATGTTGTAATGTCTTACCTGTGAAACTAAATTATTCAATATTAGATGTAATAGGGTTCTATTATGAAGTAATACAAATGTTTTTGCACAAAATTTATATATAAATATAATCACAAACATAGAATCTTGAAACTACAAGTATAAGCAAAATTATGAACTATTTTATAGACTTGATGAAGACTGTGTCCCATGATAGTACAGCTGGAAACACCACAATAGAAGTTAAAACAGCTGACTTAGTATTGCTTCTTGATGGATTGAGAATTGATCCCACTATTTTGAGCCAATCACAGGAAGTGCTTGGAGAAGCTACTAATTCTCGCAGTCCCCTAAACGATGGAGTTCGCGCGAGAACACGATTACGAAATAATTCAGAAACTTTGCGATCCATGTTGAGAACACAAAATCTCCGAGTGAGTTTTATTTTATTTTCTAGAGATTTTTTTATACTAAACATTGCATATAAAAGTAATATCTAATCAACTATTAGCAAATGGTTGCATATATGAATAGAAAAAAAACATGGTTTTACCATAATCATATTTTGTGAGGTAAAAATATGGATAGTACCCCTTAGACAAATGCTGCCACCACAATGTAATGGCTATACTTCTATGTTATTGTATAATTTTTAGCTTCATCCTAACAAAGAATATTGTTATTGAAATATTAAACCATAAATTAGTAATAGACTTTCAGAAAGAAAAAGTCATAAAAATTAAGATCTTCTGTTTATTACTATGTTCCTGATTTTATTTTAATATTATAGTATTTAGAGAGTAGGTAAATATATTGTTTAAATTCAGCCACCCCCAGGACCACCTCCACTTAGCAATGGGACGGCTACTAGTGGTGCACAAGCTGTAGAGGGTGGAGCTGGTCCATCACATGTGGAGCATGGGACAGCAGACAACAATGCACTTGGCACTGGCACACATTCTGCACTCCACAACTCGCACCTTTCTGCAACTACCGCTGCTCCGGCTTCCACTTCCAACACTACTGAGGAACCTCTACCGCCAGGATGGGAAATGAGATACGATGTTTATGGGCGACGGTAAGAGATTTGCCTCTACATTTATTAAATTATTTGTAAACTTTGTATTTCTACAGTTATATCATCATGGTAATGTAGTATTGTGTTGTCTGGAAGAGACTGCTCTCAGCAGTAAGACCACCTTTTGCACTGCTAACATATTCTTTTACTTCACTCTATATGTAACAGTTACTTTCTTTTATTTTGTTTCATATGTATTTTATTTTGTTTTTGTTATGTAATTAAGACTATTCTATTCTGTTTACAAACAACAAAATGTCTTTTAAACAGCAATGAATTTAATGTGACCAGTGTTAAACATTCTCTCAATTATTTTAATAATTTGATTTTATAATATAGTGATACTCTTGCCACATAATCATGTTTGTTTTTGTTTACTATTATTTTAATTATCCAGTTTATTAATATTTTATAAGAAAATGCGGAATATCTTAATTTTAATGCATTGATGGGTAATTGCATTTTTTTTTATATTCTAAGGACATGCAGTTTTTTTTTATCATTTTATATTATAATAATACAGTAGTAAAAGGTAGTGTTACTTTATACATAGATATTACGTGGATCACAACACCCGTTCAACGTCGTGGGAGCGGCCGCAGCCACTGCCACCGGGCTGGGAGGTGCGTCGCGATGCGCGCGGCCGCGTATACTACGTGGACCACAACACGCGCACCACCACGTGGCAACGGCCGGACACCGAGCGACTGGCGCGCTTTCAGCACTGGCGTGGCGAGCGTCGCCACGTGGTTGCTCAGGGCAACCAGCGCTTCCTCTACCCGCCGCCGCAGCCACCGCATCCGCCCCACCAACCCGACTCTGATGATTCACCCGCTGGTAACCTTTACATATTTTTACTTTAACACTTGAAAGGAAATTATTAAACACAAAAAGCAAATAGTAACTATAGTGTAGCATGTTTACACTATTTATTTTACCAAACATTGAATAATGCTTTATATTGCATAAAAAAATCTTGAGAAGTGATAATAACTGTCTAAAGTCACATTTTTAAAAATTACTATATAGTCTGTGTCGCATGGTCTAAAATCGATACCTGTTGATCAAATTGAGTGTAAATAATAATAGAACTGTGTTTGCTTAGCAGGTAGTAGCAATGGACCCAATGCCGGGGGTCTAACGATTGCAAGTAGCACCGTAAGTGTGGGCAGCGCAACCAGTGCAAGTAGTGCGACAAATTTGAATGCGAACACCACAGAGGATGCAATGGGCCCGCTGCCCGCTGGCTGGGAACGACGCGTGCAGCCCGACGGCCGCGTCTACTACGTCAACCACAAAAACCGCACCACGCAGTGGGAAGATCCGCGCACGCAGGTACTACAATACGTAAATTAAAAAATTTTCACCGACCTCAAAGAACAGAATAAGCTTTATATATTTTTTTTTCGGTTTGTCCAATTTGAATGATTCTTTTATTGTTTAATATCTCATACATTAGTCATATAAAGAATGTGTAAACAAAATTCAATCCTAAGGGTGTGATGATGAGATGAAACTGGCACATTTTTAGTTTTATTTATTCAAAACATCGTACACATTATTTACTAAAAAAAATTATTCTAAACAGAAAATGTATCATACAGGCGAGCTCAACTCATTGTGAGTTCTCTACCAGTCAATCTTTGTGACAGAGAACTGAGATATGGGAGGTCTAGCGAGGATAAAATATGTAATCACTGTATAAAAATATATGATTTATAATGTATCAAAAAGCATTCGCATATTTCAACAAGAGATCCAAAGTGGCACCGCATGGAGGCTAAAAGACGTCATAGTACACAGACGATTGAGAAGGACATTTTAGGAGAGACTTGCTAAAGCGACCAACTTTATCCTTGGAATCAAGAACAGTAAAACGATTACTGAGATAGGAATGTGAATTGGAGCAAAAAAATAGATTATATAGAAGAATGTGAAAATTTCTATGTAAGCGGATAGGTAGCCAGTTTGTTGTGAAATTCCGATACATGATCGTATTTTCTAACGCCATATATAAAACGAATACATAGATTTTGTGGTCGTTCTAGCTTGTTTAATATTTCTACAAGCATAAGAAAAATACATGTTAGCATCAAGGAAAAATACTTCAGCATAGCCGAATAAAGGAAGCGGTAAATATTGTGCTACAGTGACTTTAGTTTGGAAAGTAGTTGGAGTGGAGGGGAAAGTACATTTTTTTACTATCTGCACTAACATGACTAGACCATGACAGGTTACAGTCGAAAGATTAAATATTTTTGACTACCGTGTCGTTCTTAATAATAATGTTGTTATAAATGATAGGGGCAATAAATCGTGATCGAGAACATTGTACATGTAGGTGCTATAAATAACTTTTGCCTGTCAATTTGGATTTACCAAGAGGTCAAAAGATCTTACTTAGACTGAAATGCGGTTTAAATCCGCGTTAATATTGTCTATAGCCTCAGTAAAATCCTCAGGCTTAAAACGGAGGTAGAGCTATTTTATTTATTAAAAAATATTATTTCTTTACATGTACACGAGAATTGGTGGTCTACTAATATATTGAGTTTTACATTCCGCAATATGGTTTATGCTAGTTCAGTTATCACAAAAGTATTGGTTTATATTTTATAATTTACATTAGATTTGAAAGGTAATTCTTATTTTTCAATTTTTACATTAATATAAATCTTTAATAAGGTCACAATTGAAATATGCTTCTATCATATGAAACCTTTTCTATGAAAAATACAAAAATAAACAGGGAAATGTACAAAAAAAAATCTTCGTTATTTAAATTATAAATGTAAAAGAATTAAAAACTTTTGTTAAGATGATTTGTTGTATTTAGAACTGACATAACCAAATGCCATATAACTTTACCACATCTGCCATAATAAGTGCGAACCAATAATAGGAGTAATTTTATATCAAGTGCCTTATAGAACAACTCATGAAAGCTGTCATACCATACCTACCTTTGCACCTGTTACATGTTGAACTAATGCTGGCAGAAGATCGTTCCTAGATATGATGACAATTGTATATAATAAAATGTTTTTGCAAATGTAAACATCTTCTGTAACAGAATAGGTATTTTTAAGAGAAAAATAATTTCTGTATCGTTGGCGCAATAGATGTGTTACCTCTTCTTTGTAAATATTAGGTATTGTTTTCATTTATTACTTTTTTATCATTTTACTTACCTTGTTTATATTTTTGCCTTTTAATACTTAAAACATTTAAATCTTAAGATATACTACTTCTCAACAACCATTGTGATAATTTGTGGCCAATGGTGTTGGAAACACTATTATTATATTTGTTTATATTAAAATGATTATATATTGTACATTATAGTGTATACTATTTTTTGTTCCTAAAAAAAGAAACAAAATATATCGAAATTTTAAAAATTTGCGCTAAAAATAAATATACTTTTTCGATTTTTTCAGGGACAAGAAGTTTCGACTCTGGAAGAAGCGCTTCCTCCTGGTTGGGAGATAAGGTTCACAGAGGAAGGCACGCGGTACTTTGTAGATCACAATACGCGCACTACTACATTCCAAGACCCACGGCCCGGCGCACCTAAGGGACCCCAGGGCGCTTATGGAGTTCCACGGGCTTATGAACGATCCTTTCGATGGAAGCTTAGCCAGTTTAGATACTTATGTCAAAGCAATGCTCTGCCCAGTCATATCAAAATAACACTCTCTAGACAGACTCTCTTTGAAGATTCTTATCACCAGGTAGACGTCATGCCAATGCAATTTAATAAAAAAAAGTCTGTGAGATATTTCATAAGAATTAACGGTTGTTTTATGTTATTAACTAATCAGTATTCCCGTAATCATTAAAAACTCGTCCCGTAATCACTAAAAACTCGAATAAAGATGACAAAATAATTTTGGAGATATTTGGGATGATATATTAAAATTTTTTTTCCGATTATAACGATAGTGCCTTTAAGAGCAGAGTGAATAGTCTGCTTCCATGTTTGTGCGCTTTACCACCTAAAATCATGTCATGACTTAATACCGGATGAAGTCATGGTTAAGTACCAACCTATAAAACATAAAAGAGGCATATTTTTCAATGATCATACTATGTACTTATTATATCTTGTATATTTCCTCAAACATAAAGATTGGTAGTTAAATAATGACATGTATATTTCAGATTATGAGATTACCTGCGTATGAGTTACGAAGAAGATTGTACATTGTTTTTCGTGGAGAAGAGGGCTTAGACTATGGCGGTGTCAGTCGGGAGTGGTTTTTCTTGTTGTCACATGAAGTACTCAACCCTATGTACTGCCTTTTTGAATATGCCAATAAGAATAACTACAGCCTTCAGATCAATCCTGCCAGCTATGTTAATCCGGACCATTTGCTATATTTTAAGTTTATAGGACGATTTATTGCAATGGCCTTATATCACGGCCGATTTATCTATTCAGGATTCACCATGCCTTTTTACAAACGGATGCTTAACAAGAAGTTAACTATGAAAGACATAGAGTCAATTGATCCGGAATTTTACAACTCTTTGGTTTGGATCAGAGACAATGATATTGATGAATGCGGCCTGGAGATGTGGTTCAGTGTAGACTTCGAAGTCTTGGGTCAAGTAATACACCACGAACTGAAACCTTCTGGTGATAAAGAGCGAGTCACTGAGGTAAGTTATGGACACTGCATATTTTATTCAAAATCAGAATCATGTCGGTATATTCAGTCAAAGTATTATGTTTAATACTGTACTAATATTAGTCACAAATTTCAGTGCGAAAGTTTTATACAATCGGCAATTAAATAAAAAACGTACATTATGTATTGTCCAATGTAGCTAAGTAACGTATTGCCACCATGATGCAATGGTTTATCTCATGTCTTGTAACGCGAAGCTAGAATTTTTTGAACCTGCCTGGCTAGCTACCATACCTAAAGTTAATCTGCCGCCATACAGTATTGCTGTGTTCGGATAGTCATATACATGGGACACTCAGAAAGTTTTGCGACTCTAAAAAAATGTTTTATAGGTAAATATATTTTTATTACATCTTTTCAAAGTAGTCTCCACCAGCCTCTATACAAAGTTTTATGCGTCTGAACCTGTTTTCGAAACACTTTTTCCAGTCCGCCGCAGACACCTCGTCTACAACCTTCTCGTAGGCTGTTAGCGCATCATCCGGCGACGAAAATTGTATCCGTTTGTGCTGATTTTTTATTTTTGGGAATAAGAAGAGGTCACACGGTGCTAGGTCAGAGCTGTAAAGAGGGTGACCCAGGAGTTTGACCGGTGTGCTGTGTAGGAAGTCTCTCGTTTTGATTGCGGTGTGGGCGGACGCATTGTCGAGTCGGAGCAGTAGCCCGCGGCTTTCTGTGTTTGGTCGCGTGTTGCTCACAACAGAGAAAACTTCTGCCAAGCATTTGTTAGTATACCATTCAACGTTAATGCTTCTTTGGTTTCGTAAAGGAATTGACACCAGTCAAATTGAAAAAGCTCGCGATCAAAATCTTCCTCCCTCTTTTAGGTCGCTGTACTTTGGTAGGCGTTGATTCGTTTTGAAACACCCAAACCGTCGATTGGCGCTTCGTTTTTGGACCGTATTGATAAATCCTTTATTCATCAACTTTAACGATGTCGGAAACACGCCGAGACGAGCCTCCTTTAAATTTGTCTATCATATCATGGCACCATTACACCCTTGCCTGCTTCTGAACATCGGTGAGGTTGTACGGCACCCAGCGTTAAAATATCCTTCGAACCCAAAGATGCACGTGTAGAATCTCGCGAAGGCTTCCTGATCCAATCTGCAGTATATGCTGAATGTAACTCGTCTATTGTCTTGGATCAAATTTTTCACTACTAGCACGTTTTCTTCCGTAATAGCCGTCAGAGGGCGACCACTTCTTTCTTCATCCCCCAAAGGAAGTCGACCGCGCTTAAATTCATTATACCAACGATACACGGTTGCCTTAGAAGGGCCTTCATCCATGAATTCCATTTGAAGTCTATCGTACGATTCGTACGGTTTCAGGCGACAAATAAAATCGTAAAAAATCATAGCGCGAAAATATTCTCGACGCAAATCCATTTTTCAATTAGACACGATAATTTTAATTAGTTAGCAAAAAATGTGGAGGGAATTTTGAATTTGGAACGTACCTATTTTTACTTATAAGTAATCTTATTTTTAAATAAATTATAACTGGTCAGACTCACATACATAAAAACTTTTTCTCGCAATACTTTCTGAGTGACCTGGTAGGCAAACGTCGGATGTACTTTCTGCGCAAGTCTCAACACTTCGTTATTTAAAGAAAATGTATAATCACGTTGCTTCAATTTTAAAAGGCTAACAAGGAGCAGTATCTGCAACTCGTTACACAATGGCGCATGACTAGAGGAATAGAGGAACAAACATCTGCTTTTTTGGATGGATTCAATGAGGTAAATAAGATATTTTATTTAAATTACATGTTCAAATGAAAAAATGAACTTCGGTAACGACATTTAAAACTGTTTAATACTTAAGTGAAAAAGCATAAGTGAGACTAACTTGCGTAGGCGGACCTAGAAGCCTTCATTACTTCTTTAACTGTTATATTTGTAAACTTCACGGCGGTCAGGTAGTGCCATTGGAGTGGTTGAAATACTTCGACGAGCGCGAATTGGAGCTGATGCTGTGCGGCATGCAGGAAGTAGACGTTGATGATTGGCAGCGCAACGCCATCTACCGCCACTACACGCGTACCAGTAAACAAGTCGTCTGGTTTTGGCAGGTATATTCAGTTTCCGAATAAACATAGAATTAGTGGTGAGGCACATTCATACAATTTCATTTAGCAGCCCTGTGGTAAGTAAATATAAACTTTTATGATAATAACCATCTACGTAGTATAAATATATATATTTTTAACTTTATTTCTCGTCTCCTTTTTCTTAAGTGAAGAGCGATAATAGTGACTAAGTAACAAACAAGACACAAGAAATATCATTACCTAAACCCTAATTCCTTTGTTAGTGTTGCATGTGTTATACTTACGTATTTTATTTATTTATTGAAACTTCATTTGCACAAAACTGATGTACATAATAGTGAACTTAATGACAAAGAGCAACGTGAAAATCACGCAATACACAAAATATCGGTTCGTCTGCATAACCTACATTTGAGGGATATTCGTAAATTCACATTAAAATCCATGCTTATTGCTGCATACAAATTTTAAATATTTATAGTTTCGTAACTGTTGTTTTCAATTACTTCGAAATAAAAATTAAAAACAAAAATACTTCGTGATGCTTTTTTTTTTATTCTCGTTCACCCCTGTTTCATTTTGATATGGCCCATACATATCCTTGTCATTAATTTCTTATTTGTTATTCTTGCTTTCATTTTTCTTCTTCCATACTCATACTAATTTTTCTCGCTCTAGTTTCTTTTTTTTTTCATACCTCATCCCACTTTTTTCTTTCATACATCGCGTTTAAATAGACACAATTCATTTATTTTATTATAGTTTTCTCTTCATCTAATTATTACATCTTTATTCTACTTAAAATTTGTTTCTTTTTTTTTTTATAATTCTAATCACATATATTTCATTCTATCTTTAACACTATACTCATTTTCTATACTTTGTTTTATTTGATCTTATAGTGTTCCCTGTCACTTTTTTGCAGACCTTTAAGAAAATATTTCTGCTGTCATCTTCTCCCATAATTAGCGCGATGTTCCTTTCCTCAATCTTCTGTCCCATTATTACCTCGCTTTCCATTCTGTCTCTTCCTCGTAATATGTTCACGATACACAAAAAGAAAACGCTTAGTCACTGCATCACGTAGGTGATTACGATTATATATGATATTACAATTTCATCTGGGTAAAATTTCTTATAAAGCTAATCTTAAGTTTCTTTTAAAACTAATAAAATTTATTTCTATTTAAGTTTGTAAGACAGATGGATAACGAAAAGCGAGCGAGACTGCTTCAATTTGTAACAGGAACGTGCAGAGTACCGGTAGGAGGTTTCGCCGAATTAATGGGTTCAAATGGACCACAACGATTTTGTATAGAAAAGGTAGATAAATATATTCTCAGGTTTTTTGCTTGTACCATATTAAATAGTATGAATTGTATATAATAAGTAATAAAAATCTTGATTTGAATTATAACCATCAATTGTTCTAGACATATCTGATACATTTCTATTGATGATAGTATTTTTGATTCGGTTGTAATAAATGTCCACACCTGTTATTAAATAGTAGTCGTTAGTTACTAACTTTATTCATAATATTAATTAAAAATTTTATATTGTATGTACTTATTGATCACTGTAGTGCAATTTAAATTTTTCGGTAATCAAAATTATTTATCACAGATTAATAAGGAATATAATATCTACCATTAAGAGAGATTGGGGAGTATTTGAAAATAAAAATTATGATTAGTATTTATTTTATTTCGTATACCATACGATTTAATTATTTTCAACGTTAAACATCTAAGGTAAATTTGCACTTATAATTTGATGAAATAATAAATTCACCCCTAATAATTAGTTGTTCCATAATATCCGCGTAATTCTCCTGCTGTCCTATATTTAGTTCAGGTTCATATGGTCTAAGTAGTGAACAGCAGTTAAAGTGTTATAGTATCTAATCTTTGGTTTACAGGTGGGCAAAGATACTTGGCTACCTAGATCCCACACTTGCTTCAACAGACTTGACCTCCCCCCTTACAAAAGCTACGAACAGTTATGTGAAAAATTAAATTACGCTATAGAAGAAACCGAAGGGTTTGGGCAAGAATAAATATTTTTATTACTTGTAGTAAAATGTAAATTATTACGTATTTTAATTTAATATGCACCACTCCTTGTAGATGAATTTACCTTATAAATCGTTGAGATCGGTGCCGTCAAAAAAAGACCAACCAAATACTTTTATATTTGTTTAAACAATAAATATATTATTATGTAGATAAAATTAGTGTATTATGTCAGTTGTATAAGATATATTTTGTTTGAGCTATATTTAAAAAGTTCGTTTATAAAGTTCAATAAAATCTTTAAAACATTATTTGACTAATATTTTATATAACCTATATTAAGTTGCCAGTAACGAATTTTTTGCACACATTTATTTGATTAAGATGTTTAAATCCAAAGACAAATTGTATTGTTAACCGGTTTTTTTTTTACCGGCAATGGCTTATGCTTGATCGTTTCACATGATATTAAGTGACAATGTAACTGTAGATAGTAAAGCGCGGTCACTTAAAATACTCTGGCGCTCACATGTATGACTTACAGCACACTGCAATGTTGTTATAGCAGCAGATAGACATTGAGGATGGTAGCTGCAAGACAGGCGGGTACAATACAACTTTACGTGGCCTGGGATAGAAATATATAAATTCTGCTATATAAACATTTCCCACGTCAAAGTCGGAAAGTCCAACAACTTTGAGATAGCGCTCAAGTATGTCTTTGCATCGCAGGTATTGGCCGCCCATGCTAATATTTTCCGATTAGTAACTTTATGTATTAAATATTTGGATTCTGTTCCAAAACATAATAAAATTCAAGAATTGCGAAATTGTCTTTAAAATTACTGAGCGCTTTAAACTTTTTATTGTATAAGGAAATAATTCACAAAGGATAAATTGGGGACAGGAACTGATGTGTGTGAGATATTAACAATAATACTATTACCATTATGTTCATCTATTTTGCTTAAGCAATAATAATTTTAAAATTAACTAATTGTAAAATATTTGATGATCCAATAAGCTTCATAATAAAATAAATTAATAATTATTTACTGCAGAAAATAATTTACACACTGACATTGTTACAACTTAAATGATGCATATTCCTTAGCAGCATTAATAGCTTCTTGAACACATTTATAATTATTTCCGGATGCTTGTGCAGACTCTGCTTTTCCACCACCTTTTCCTCCCATTATACCAACAACAGACTGGATCCATTCAGAAGCAAATAATCCTTTTTCTATCAAAGTTTTTGGCACAGCTGCTAAACAATAAATTTTATTTGCTTCTTTATCCACAGAAAAGAACATTGCAGCAGTGTTTGGCAGCATCTGTTTCACTTGTTTTAGAGCTCCGTCAAGAGCTTTAGTATTACCTGAAGCATTTAATTCAGTTACGATAACTTCAGACGCCTTCTCTTCAAGACATATGTCTTTGGTTTTTTCAATTATTTCAGTTATAATCATTGCTTTTGATGCTCTTTCTTTATCATCAAGTAGTTTCTTAAAGCCTCTTAACATATTTCTTAGTTCTTCTTTTTTCCAATATGGTATTTGTGCATGAGATACATCATTTGTAAGGTCAACAATTTTCCTTATTATCTCTTTTTCATTGATTCCATCCACTTGCTCTTTAATAATTTTAGCTATGTTATTAACTTCATTTTCTAAAACACTAAGTTTATTTAATGCTTTAACAGCTTCGGGGCCTGTTAGAGCAACAATTCTGCGAATACCTTTTGCAATTCCTTCTTCACTGACTATTACATAATCTCCTATATGACCAGTTTGATGAAGATGGGATCCTCCACAAAACTCTACAGATGTTTCGTAACCAGATGGTCCATCAGGATTTTTTTCTAGTTCTGTAACTGGTATGCCAATGGAGACAACACGTACAGGATCAGGATAATGTTCATCAAACATAGCTCTCAAACCTTTAATTTTTTTTGCATCACTAAGACTTGTGCGCTTAGCATAAACAGGTTTATTTTTGTCGATTATATCTTTGATTTGGTCTTCTACATCTTTTATTTGTTTCACAGTCATAGGACCTTTATTTGTAAAGTCAAATCGTAATCGATCAGGCATTACAAGTGATCCTCTTTGGTCAGAGTCATTTCCAAGAACTTTTCTTAACACATTGTTAAGTATATGAGTACCTGTATGATTATTCATAACTAGACGACGCCTTTCTGTGTCAATATGTAAGCTGAGCCTATCCCCAACTTTAAGTATGCCTTCAACTTTACCAGTATGTAAAACGTAACCACCTTTAACTTGAACATTTTTCACTGTAAATTCAACACTATCGTCATCTATTTTAACCATATATCCTTCATCAAAAATTTGACCTCCTTGTTCAGCATAGAAATTAGTACAGTCTAAAATTAAACCACACTCTTGACCGGATCTTACATCTTTGACAAATTCTTTATTCCATCTTAATGCTAAAATAGACGCTGTACATGGCGCAAAGCTATAAAATGCATCTTTGTCATTCGAAGAAGCAGTGTAGTTGTATTTATGTGAATCATCAGTAAGAGGCACTCCACTGTCTTTTAAGTAGCTAATTGCATGTATATCTAAAGCTAATAAATCTTCTTGGCCTACATTTTTACCTAGGGAATTCAACTGTGATTCTTTCTTCGCTATTTCATATCCCTCCATGTCAATAGATAACTCTTTCTCCTCGCACATTAAATGTGTTAAATCTACAGGAAACCCATATGTGTCGTATAACCGCCATGCAACATCACCTGGTATAATTTTAGAATTGCCCAATTTCTCAATAGTTCTGTTAAGTAAATTCCTGCCACGAGAAAGTGTTTTCAAAAATTGAATTTCTTCTTCGTTAATAATTTGAATGATGGATTCTGGATCCTTTTTTATTTCTGGAAAAACATCACCAAGTAGGAGCACAACAGTATTAACAAGTGAACCAAAAAATCCTGGCTTTCCATTTAATTTCTCAGAGCCATAACGTACAGCTCTTCTTAGAATTCTTCTCAATACATAGCCTCTTCCTGTATTATCTGGGTGTCCACCATCAGACAAAGCGATAGTTAAAGTTCTTGCATGGTCAGCCAATACACGATATGCCATATCGATTCCATCTACGTCGTCAGCACCAACTTTTCCAGAATAAGGTCTTGTTCTTGTACCTTCCTCTATAGCTTTAAATAATGGGCCAAAAAAATCTGTGTCATAATTAGAGCTTTTATTTTGAATAACAGAAACAAGTCTTTCAAGGCCCAACCCACAATCAATATGTTTTTTAGGTAACAATTTTAATGATCCATCTGTTTCTCTATTAAATTGTATAAATACTAAGTTCCAAATTTCTAGAACATCTGGGTCGTCCATATTCACAAGGTGTGCTGCATTTCGTTCCCCTATCCTGTCATAATGTAATTCTGAACATGGTCCACATGGACCCGTTTCTCCCATTTCCCAAAAATTATCTTTCATACTACCTGGTAAAATGTGAGTTTCAGGTAGGCCAAGATTTAACCAAATGTTTTTACATTCTAAATCTGGTTCAAGGCCTGAAGAAACATCACCTCCAAAATAAGTTACATACAATCTCCCAGCTGGTAATTTATAGACTTCAGTTAAAAGTTCCCAAGCCCATGCACAAATTTCTTTTTTAAAATAATCACCAAATGACCAATTTCCCATCATTTCGAAAAATGTGTGATGATAAACATCTTTACCTACATCATCTAAATCATTGTGCTTTCCTCCAGCTCTAATACATTTTTGGGTGTTCACCACACGTACATAATGTGCCATGTCAGAATTTGGATCAACAGATCCTAAAAATATTGGTTTGAACTGATTCATACCGGCATTGGCAAACAGCAATGTAGGATCATCCAAAGGTATAGTGGATGAAGAATGCACATATTTATGACCTTTGTTAATAAAAAAGTCAAGAAATGTTTTCCTAATTTGGTTGCCAGTCATTGATGTGTCCATGTTCAAAATATCTGGAAAAGAATAAAAGTAGCATTATACACAGAATTAATGAATCTGTAAAGGACAATTGATTAGTGCAATATTTATAATGACACTCAAGTACAGGAATATTCTGCTGAAAAATATGTTAAAATTAATTGCAAAAAACTAAGTACTGCCAAATGTTTTGCAAAGCACTGAAGATGATAATGGATAAATTATTTTTGCTAATACTTTTCTGTTTTCTAAAGTTAGCAGGGGGCAGAAAAATATAATGCTATTGTTTGTATGAAATTGGTAATAATCATTAAACTTCCAAATATTTGATAATTCCTTAAAATCTTTTAACACCTTTTTATTACAATAATAAATATGTTATTATTTTAAGAAAATAAATTAAATTTGAAATTCATTTGTGTTATTATCATATAATTGTAACTCTTTAAGGACAGGAACAATAGTTATAATTACCAAGGTTTTATTAAAATAGGCAATCTGTCTATAAAAGTTAATTAGATAGGAACTGCTGGCAGAACCGCATCTGCCGGCTTCAGCCAGTTATCAATAAACATGAAAAAAGATATGGAATGAAAGTTTTAGGGAGGCCTATGTCCAGGAGTAAACTGATGTAGGCAGATGATGAAGAAAATAAAACTTAAAACTAAGTTTCTGTAAACTACTAAATCTTAGTAGTGAAAAAATTTGATTTAAATTAAATAGAAAAAAATATATACAAAATCAATATAGCAAAACATTGCTAGGTAATAAAAGCTTGGCTAAAGCAATAAATTCAAATGAAAATTTCTAAAGTACCTACTTTGCCCGACCGCCACATGTCAATGTCAAACTCATTTATTCAAAATTGGCTACTAGGTAAATTTTTAGCATTATTTAAAATAAACAGCATTCATCCACCCTACACCACTTCTTATGTTTCAGTTTGTGAGCAGAAAGGGTACAATGACCTAACAAGCAGCACTATCATTTAAAATTTAAAAAGAATTAAAATGAAGTGGTCAGCGAAATAAAAAATAACATTATTAATTTAAAAACTATAGACAATAATGATATGATCAACAGAACAAATAGTAACTGTGTGCAGCACCCATTCATAAGTATGACAAAGGCTTGCCATTATTAATTTAAGGAAAGAAGTCATCTGTCCTAAAATGCCACTACGAGCCTTGTCAACTAATAGATCATGAGAAAACTGCTGATATGATAAATTAAAAGGAAATCAAGAAAAAACCTGAAACACCTATTGACTGCATCAGCCCTATACAAGATATTAATTAAGTTTTTACATTACAATTTGAAACATAAATAAAACCATTCACTTTAAAATGTTAGCATAATTGCATACACATCTACACTATTATATCCTTTTTAATACAAAGGTTTAATAAGCCTTTTAAAGATATTCAATGGGAAAATGACTACACTATTTGGTAGCTTTTGACTTGCTTTATACTTTATGAAGCCTAGTAATGAGTACAGTTAGTTTCTTAGTGAACTATCATTTAGGTAGCTCAAATAGGTTGTTTTCTGAGTATGAATAGAGTACCTATAGAATAGAATAGAATAATTTTTAATGCACATGAAAACAAAGAATAATACAAAGAAACACATTAATGATAGAAAATATAAAAAAGGTTTAGCAGTAAGTATGAGTCTATTACAAACATCTTTCAGATGGACAAGTAATGTAAGAAAAGAATGTAAACAACATAAAATATAATAAATGATAATATACATTATATAAACATACATAAATACACACAATTGCACATAAAGCCATACCAAATATATAATAAATTAATTATATAAAATGCTCAATCAGATCTGTATCTGCAGCATTGTGCCAAAAGAGAATAAATAATATTTATTTCAAGAGTAATTATTGACAATATCTTTAATAATCCCTTAAGTTTGCTATTCATTCAATTAATAGATCATTCTTTTTATTAAATAAATTATTTGTGAAGCTGATTTTCAGCATATTCGAAAACTCACTCTATACATGTTCAACGATAATTAAAACTCGTAAAAAATTTTTACATACATTTGATTAAAATTTTATAAATTAAAAAATAATCACTGCGAATAACTTATTGTAAGAATAAGTAAAACGAGCATGGAAAATGTTTCATTAAATAGTCAATTTTGTATAATTTTTTTTAACCATATGGAACCAACAAGTATGATTAACTGTCAATCTATATTGTAATTAATCATCAAATGTTAGGAAGTAGAAATAAATGACGTTAAATCGATTCGTTTTACCTGATGTGATATAATTTGTATATTACAATTGCAATATGGAAGAACTAAATTTAAAAAATCACCGAAGAAAGAATACACGTCTAAACAGACAACGAATATGTTAACTAGGTACAGTGTTGCAACTAAATAGTGACGTTTATAAAAACAGTTCTTCCACTCATGCGTAGTATACATAGTAAAACTACTTCTACAATACTCATTTAATTGAAATATAATGTTGGATGATAAGCAATTTCGAAAATACATTTTTTTTATTTATATTACGTATAAATATATACCTGATCTAATTAATTTTGATTATTAATAGAAACCTTGTGTTAACACTAATGTTATCCGATGCCACTGCACTACTTGCAATAGCCAACATACAAAGCTTAACGTCCCAGCCAGACACAAGTTGAAGTTGAAAAGGAGTACAAACGATGGCAGGCAAAAGTGATAGTAAGGATAAGGTATTGTTTTTTGTTATTACATCAAGTACTAATGGTGGTGCTACGAAATGTTTATTTAGAGTTAAATCGATCAACCTTCGCATCTATGTCATTAATGTGGTTTAGTTCAGACCATTTAATTTTTTGAGCGTCTTCGCAGAGTTTTGATTGATCCAGCCCACTAAAATTACACAGAAGAACAGTGCGCTATTTGAATCTTGGCGTACGCACATCGTACGAAAGATATATCAGGTCGTGGTAAGAGAAACATTCAAAACTAAGTTGGCCGTGACTATTTACCAGGTTGGGTGAGGAAATAATTATTAAATCCAGGAGCGTAGACATAGAATTGGGTGGGTGGTGAGATGGTTTTAAATCTGGTAAAACAAGATTTTTCTCTGTTAAGATTGATTTTAAGTTTTTTGAACGATAGTCATCTTTTATCAGACATGTGTTATTATGGGTGATTTCACCCATAATAATTGTGTTGTCAAATAGTGGCGTAAAGTTTTCTAAAAGTTTATCGAAAGTTTAAAAATAGTTAACGTAACAATTTGGAATGTAAAATACTCCAAGGAGAATGCGACAATGTTTCACAGTAATTTCAAGTGATAAATGCTCAGCTGAACCATTGTATTCACCGGGAGATTTACTTAATATGTTTTAAGGGATGTGACTCCTGGGATAAATGGCAACACCACCACCTCCTTTTTTTTTTTTTTTTTTACACCGGGGAAAAACCAATGGACCAACAAAAACACCCAGGGCAAGAACGGCGTGTTTGGGCAAACCCC
>DWQX01000953.1:0-33293 GCA_018245475.1 Pharmacophagus antenor
TATATATATATATATATATATTAAACAAGAAAAGAGATGACATTTTAAAATTACTGAAAATATTTTTTTTATTATAGCTAAAATATTCTCTAATGTGTCACTTTTGGAATAAAAAACTAGATCAGAAGTGATGCTCATGTTCATACAATAACATGTTTAAACAACCGTAGAACAAAATCCAGATTCGATCTCGTGATTCTATTATTTTTGTATGCTAGAACATGAATCATAACACCATACTTTGGACTATTAATATGAATAAGTTACTAACTTCCGTGTATTCCCGTAGCAATTCCACTGCTGCGCTAATAATTTGATATCAAAGTAGTAGGGCGGTTCATGCTTCCTGTCATTTATTTTCTTTCTGGAGGAAAACAGAACTTATGAAATAATGAAGGGATAATCCACGAAGACATGCTCCAATCACGACTAAAGTAATAACAATCGACCACTTATTAGTTAAGGCGTAACAAAAGCCTCGGTGTTAAATCACATATCATTAGTATTTACACCAAATTGCTTACCGATATTTATTTTTTGTTATCGAAAAAGAGGGAGATTAAAAGATAATTTCTTACTATATAGAAAGTTGTGTCGCTAATAAGACTTTTATCTTCCGATCGACGCAATTAAGATTGTTTTTTGGTTGTTTCATTATTTAACCACTATTCACCGTAAATTTTGATCGCGTCAATAGAGAATAAAACATTTTTTTTAATGGGCTTATAATCGCATATGTAAATTATATAAAATGTTTTGAAATTTTTATAAGGATTTATAAGAATAAGTATTTTACCTTCACATTCAAATGGAGGGTATTAATATGATGGTATTTATGAAGAGGCATTATTTTATGATTATTTATTTGATATGTATAGTTAGTATGAAATGGAGCGAAATACAGTTCATTAAAAGGCAATAGGTATACGCACTCGGCCCGAGAACTGAATGCAACCGGAGAGATACCGGCTGGACCGCTCAATGCTTTTTGTGTTGAACTGTAAACGCCGTCCACTCCCCAAGCGTCCATGAAAAACGGAACACCACCGAGAGACACGACGGTGTCTACCAACAGCAGGGTATCATATCTGTTGAAAGAATAAAGACGAAACCATAACAGTTTATAGCCTACAAAATATTCAACGAGGACAAATTGCTGCCAGTAGTAATCCTAGCTAGTAATTAAGAATAACGATGAAATGTTTAGATGCATACGCAAAACACAGTTTTGCCAAGGTTAAATAAAATCAATCTAACAGTAATCTACTAAAACGTACAGAGTTATTTTTGAATAGGCGATGCAAACAATTTCGTTTGAATATATGAAAAGATCTGTGTGTGTGCCAACATACACGCGTGTTCTAAAACTGGTGTGTGTTTTAACATGTCTATCGTTTAAAGTTACGAATTACTATTGATTGTTCAATTGATTCGAAGTCGTAAATGCAAATTAATTTCAACTGCCACAGTATTATATTACTCCAAAAATCAAAATGTGTATCACATATTGTTTCAATAACTGTCATGACGCAAATATGTATTTAGGGTTCGCATAGGTTGTTTGATTAGATACTATTTCTCACAATGTGTCAATAAAAATAGCTTTTTCAATAATCTTTTGGATCTCCGACGTAAAATTGTATTGGTAGAGAGTTCATAGTTATATTATAAGTAAACAAAGAAGTAAGTCAATAAAGATTTTTAGCAAATTTTTAATTTTTCATTTAAAAAAATTTGTCTCCTCCCACGTTTTATAGCACTAGTAACTTTTAATTAAAGGAGTTCTTAAATTTATAGTGTTGTTAGACTAGCACGTTACAAAATGTCGCGTCGAGTGTGAAAAAGATAAACGATATAATTAAATTGTCTGGAGCTAAAGTCCCAGCTAATACTATCTGAACAATTGAAGCATTAATGTGACTATGGGGTGAGATCAATGCACGATTGTCTGTAATGTTATTTGCTGTAAGTATTCTAAAGTTTATTTTATGCGATAAGAAATCAATCAGAATACCTAAATCCCATAGACTTTACTCTATCAATGTTATATACATCTTAATATATACTATGTAACTGAAAGTGGATACACAGTTTTCTTTTATTTACTAGGGACACAAACTAGTTAGTCAATCTGATGAAAAGTATCATATAATTATGTAATAAATAGACATACAAAAAAAGCCGCATTGTTAGCAAAGAATGGTGAAATCTATTTTCAGCGATTTTATTTGCCATGAATTCCGTTAATTTAACGTTTTTGCATGATAAAAAAAAAACATTTACTATATCGTAAGAAGTAAGAGGATTTTCGAAAATTAGACAGCTTGTCATGCGGCCCGAACGACGGTCGGGACGGGTCGCACGTGACTTCGCTAGTTTTCAACTAGATAACTATACAATATCCGTCGCCTAACATATATTACGATACAAAGATACTTAATCTGATGCTAAATTTCTAAGCGGTTAGTTTTGTTTGGCGCATATGAACGATTGTAAATGTTAAAATATTGGGTACCGGCTCATTTTGTTGGGCTTTAAATCAAATATTTAACACAACTTGATATCATTTTCATATGATTTTAAGTGACAATAATAACATGACAGAGACATTCGCATGTCCAATCTGTTTGAGCTTAAAGCTCAGGTTTGGGGTGAATTACAGCCTAAGTGACCATGAGGTCGTAGATAGTGAAGGGTGCTCGCATAGAATACTCTAGTTCTCACATTTGTGACTCGGTACACCGAACATCATCTAAAATCCACAGTTAATAACTCCGGAATTTTTTTATACCGACTGTACTCACTTGTGGCAAAGGTGTCCGAGGCCTTCTAATTTCTGGACAGTGCCGGTTGACGAGTCTCCGTGAGTGA
The DNA here is from genome assembly GCA_018245475.1 of Pharmacophagus antenor. NCBI lineage: Eukaryota > Metazoa > Arthropoda > Insecta > Lepidoptera > Papilionidae > Pharmacophagus > Pharmacophagus antenor. The sequence goes on from DWQX01000953.1 coordinate 2,872, forward strand.
TAAAAAGTGCTGTCGGCTTATGTTTTTCCAGTTGCACCTCCAGCTCCGCCAAGGTGAAAGTGCAATTAAATGGTATGCTATATACAATTGTTTCGATTCCTGACAATAGTAACACATAAAAAAATATTTTTTTTTGAAAACACGCTCGATAAGACCATTATTGGTATTTATAAAAATAAACAAAATTCTCGAAACTAAATTTAATCTGATTGTAAGCCGAGCTATACTGTGTGACATTAAATTGAACTTGGTTTAAAATAAGCCTATTGAATCTCAACGATCTCCACGTTATATCTGGAAGGAAACTCTGACGTGGATAGACAATTCTAGTCTTTTGTTGTTCACATTATGAACAAAGCATGTTTGCCGTACGTTAATATGTATGCGAAATGGCAGTATTAGATCCTACAATTCGAATTGCATTCAGTAGAGAACCGAGAGACTAACTACGTCGGGATCCGAGACCTTCTCCAGTTTGCCACTTACTAGTTCTTAGTCACTGACTCACTAATTTCGTGTTTAAATCGTATACAGTGATAAATAATAATATATCATTATAGACCGTCATTCGAAATTATATACAAACAACATGTTAATGTTAATTACTTTTAGATTTACGAGACCCGTCTTTTTGACGGAACAACGTTTGATAAGATATTCTATTTACTTTTATCGCTGATTTTTAAGAATAACAAAAAAAACGTATGATATTTCCAAATTGTATAGCATTTATTTTTATAGTGATGTAGTGTTACAGTCAATGAAACAATAAACAAATCTGAGTATTTTCGAAGGATACGTGATTTTTTAGTTTATAGAAATCAAACCATCAAAGGAATAATAAAGTAAAAAGGGTCTAGAGTAAAACCGTCTCTATTCCAGAAAACCGGCGACATAAGTTAATTCTAATTTATTTTCATTGGATATGGCAATATTACTTTTAATATCTATTTCTTAAAAAGAAATATGAGGATTGATAAACGTACTAAATTTCCACGGCTTCAAAAAGCGAAACATTAAAAAATGTCCGCAAACTCATTGTCAATAAATATTAAGTTCTTAACTTAAAGCGAAACATCGAATAACGTTAGTAATGTGAATTATATCTTTGTAAAGCGGATATAATTAAGTTTACCGTATCGTTGTGCAATGTTGATAGCGCGTTCGTCCCAAATACCTCTAGCTGCCACAAGTAATCTCTCTTTCGGTGATAAGAGGTTTGTAATCAAAGTTTCCATGCCCGTATGACCGGAACCACTAATGGCTAACACCAGGTTGCTTTGCGTTTGGAATACATACTTGATACCGGCGCGAATGTCGTCTATAACCTAAGTATTAACAAATATTATTATAGAATTTATGATATTAGATTTGTTTTTTAATGTGGCTTTCTGCTTGTGTTTCATTCTGTACGATCTAATATTTCGATAACTTTTTAAATTACAGAAAATGAAATCGAACCACATTATTATTTTAATTATAATTTATTAAAGAATAATTAAATTTTTGTTAGAATGTATATAAATTATAATAAAATTTATTTGTTACATAAAACAACTTTTAATTTTGTAAAATGGATTAAATAGATATTTACTTGTTAACTACTAGAGAGTAAATAAGTTCAAGTAGACTTACGTTAAACAATTCATCACACGTAGACGATAATATGGGTCCAGTTAGTGCTTCTTTTACCGATGGCCATAAGTCGCTCGGACCAGGTCCACACAGCAGAGGCTTCTTAAATTCACGATCAACTATATTAGGCGGAGGAACGGACATGTTTCTTGAATACATTATGGTTCTGTAATGAAATACAAATTTATTGCGATTGATATAAATGTTATCAAGACAGTTATTACGATACTGATGATATATTGTATGATCAAGGTCAATGAAAAGACTACATTTGATATTAAAAAAGTTTAGAATTGATAATATATAATAACCCACAAAATTATAACTTTAGCTAATTATGAACGGGAATATTATACGAGTGACAAGTTGAAATTGAGTGTTTATTTTAACACGTATGTGTATTGACACAGTTATAACATGCAAAGTGAAATCACATGATGGAAGATTTGCGTCTATCAAATTTTATTTGTTATCTTTTACTGTAACAGCGGACTATCGTGCTGCTCGCAATTAAACACAATGCTTTTTTTAAGAAATACATTTAAAATTACTATTATGAATTAACACTTGTCATCATCGGTAGCGCACAAGACGTATTGGTATAAAAAAGTCTGAGAATTGTACTCAATTTACAAACGTTCGTATCCTATCCGAGTATCGAGTGGTGTAGTTTGTATTTAATCTAAAAGCTTTCCGCTAAGAGCAAATGTGTTTTTAAGTGCGATCGACACAAGTACTTCGATTACAAAGCGCGATACGTGGAGCTTGAGTTACATTAAAATCCTATTTGAAATGTGAAAGGATCGTTTACGCAGTTCAAAGGTGGAAGCGATGCTATGTTTTAAGTATATTACTTATTTACTTTAATTATTACTTTTGTAGGATATTTATGTATAAAAATATATTTTTTGAACGCAAAAACGTTTGTTCAAGATTTAATGCACTTTTTTCAGTTTTAGAAAGCTTTCCGTTTTGTTATTTCATGGTTATTTTTTATTAGTTGATGTAGTAATGAGTACGTGGCTACTATTTAATTAAATTTAAAACAAGAGAAATTTATACGTAACAAAAAGGTTTTATCCAGTTTGAATAATTTATGTGCAAAGCTGTTTTAAACTCTACCTAGTTAACATTACAATTAAACGTTTACATAGCGCTGTTCGTTAAAAGCTAACCGGTGTCGTATAAATATTCCTCGATTTCGGTGACCGATATTTCGAGCGTACACCCGTGAAGTTTGGTTACCGGAATCGGGTTAATGTTTAGATTTAGTGCTAATAGGGTGGTTGTAAATTTGGTGCAATGTTCAGGCGCTATCGGATGGCACATTTGGCAAGTGCGCCACGCCCGGGGCCCGCGCTGCTTGCCAGCCTTATATTTGTTTGCTATCGCCCATACCTCGTAACAGTGGTTTAACAATTGTTTTTATATTCCATTTTAACAAGATTCCGCTTACAGTTCACCGTTTATAGCAGAAACGTTCAAAAGATAGTTACGATAACAGAGGTTATTGGGTCGCGACTTTTGCTATGTAATACGTGGTATTGATAAGGAGCAGCGAGATTGAAACGGGTGACGGAGATCGGACAAATTCAATGTTGCCTTGACAAATTGATTCGATTCCCCTCACAACTGTCGACGCTATCCCAGTGGATGAAACGGCGAAGAGCACAAGAAGGCCATCCTTCGGGAGTACGCCCTTGCAAGCAAGACATCGACAAACGCTTCTCTCAGATCAAGTGTAAAACGATAAAGATGAAAATCTATTACTACCTTAAAAATAGACAACAATTTTTATTTTGAAAACATTTCTATCAGAAAAGCTAAAAATATTACAAATACTTAATTTATTAACAAATGTTTATGTTTTGAGTAATAATAACCACCTTATTGGTGGTCATTCGAATTAAATTAAAAAATATCTTATCGGATATAAGGAAAAGAGGGTATAAGGAAAGGGTAGGAATAAATTGAATAAGAATTTCCACTTAAATGGGCCGCTTCTTTGTGAAGATATTTTAAAACGGTTTACTCTCGTGATATGTGATAAAAATAACACCGGGTTAATACTGTAGTCACTACTTAAGATAATTTCTCATAGAGATTATTATGTATCTTGGTTAATATGGGGAAAATAATATGAATAAATTATACTAATTTCAGTGCCATTTCTAAAATTTAGTCTTCATGTCTGATAATATAAATTGTAGAAATATAAAAGGAAAACCAAAGTTTTTATTTTTTATCGAAACGTTACTCGATTTAGTAAAAAATATCAGAAAATTATGTTCAATAAGAGAATTTACGGGAATTGGATTTAGACTAATTAGTTGTCCGTAAGCCGTATTGTTGTTTTATGTGCTGATAATACTCCTTTGTAAAATAAAAATATAATACTTGAAGAACGTTCAACATTAATTATAAGGAAAGGTAAAAAAAAGAAATTGCACAAATAGATGAAATTTAAGTGTAAATATGTAAAATTAAAATATTTTTTTTTTTCAATTCATACGAATGTCCATGTATAAATGCTAAATTTTTTAGTAATATATCAATTTATGTAACGGTTCTTATGATTTTATTAAGATTTCAACCGGCAGGTAACAGGAATTAAAAAGATTAAAAAAAGTTAAAAAAAATAATATTTAGTGTTCCGTATATAAAGTACATCACTCTCGTTAATATAATTATTTTATATTCTCGTTAATATACATACTAATAAAAAATTAGTTTCAATGGTACGTACATTAAATTTGTCACAAATGTTTAAGATTATCTTTTTGCACCAATTATAACATGTAGGTTAATAAAATATACTGCCGACTATTGCAAATAAAAGTTTTTACTAGCATAAAGATTCATAAGTCTATTCCTGATTCTAAAAAACTGCTTTCACTAAATGCATTTTGTCTTGTGTTATATTGAAAAGGTTTCTGTGAAGAGGCACGTGAACCTTCTTTTCAATTTTAGAGTTGTTTTTATAACTTTTGACTAGACGAAAACTATTAACTATGCATCATTTGTTATCCTTTATATAAATAAATATTTTGCTAAATTATCTTCTCATAAATTAAATATAAAACTATGTCTCCCTATTATGTAAAAAAACAATTGAGTCATGTCATAATTTATTTTTTGGTTGTTATTGGATAACGTTGGATTATTGGCAAAATATTTATAAATGGTATTAACTTTTTTATCGAGTCACAACACTGCGATTGTTATTATCGTATTGCATTTCTTTATCTAAGATAACAAAGATAATACTATTGAAAAATTACGATAGTCAAATATGATTGGTACAAATATACAAGTTTATGATTTAAATATGAGGAGATTGATCGGTCGTTATGCGGGTAAGGCCTCCATAGTAATTTAATATAAAAAAATAATAATAAAAATAATTTTGAAGAGTACAGTGCAGATAATACTTCGTAGATATACAGGATCTGATCGCTGTGGAATATGAAATGTAATTATTTTTTTATCAGTTATGGACTAACACTTGACCTCGATTTCACCTGATGTTAAGTGACAATGTGGCTGTAGATGATGAAGTGTCCGCCCTGAATACTTATGGCTGTCATATGTATAACTACTCGAAAACAGCAATAATTCTGTAATGGCGGCAGAATGACATTGAGTGTTATAACTAGATAGGCAGATTTGAAAAAATCTACCGCCATTTTCAGAATTCCTTATCTAAAGACTTAATACTCCAAAATTTCTGTCGCCTGGGAGTTGAACTTGAGACATTCGCGTTACAAAGCAAGCTGTAAACCACTACGTCAGGGAAGTAGTCGGCAGTAAAAATACTGTGTGATAACTTATTATTTCTTGTAGTAATAAGCGTAAAGCGGTGTTGTTAAGGAGTAGAGTTAGGTATTAATGAAGCGTAGTTATTAATTTAAAGAAAAAAGCGTAACATGTGAAAAGAAAAAAATAACTTGTTTATTAAATATTTTATGGAAGCAGAAGAAAACTACGCGCTGAAGTCAATTTGTCGGGCCGTGTGGCCATTATTTTTACACTTGGTTTAGATCCTGCGTAGCTGTTGCCGCAATTTCCCCTGCGCTGGTTGCGAGCCATTACAACCGGTTAAGGCGCGAGGCGCGCGACGGCTCCAAATAAAATGATTTATGTGTAGTAGGCAAGTAAATATACAATTACACTCTACAAATTTGTGTACAATAAAACGGATAACGAGGAGATTTCAAGTTTTTAAATGAGATTTTACATTAAAAGTGCTAATATAAATTCTCGTTTACCTTAAAACTATACAAACTAAATAATAATAATACGAATATGTGTCTCCGTCTTATGTTGTATCTTTATTTAAAAATACATTTTAAGTTGTGAATAATATTTTTAAAATTGTACTACATAATTTTTTCTCACAAGTTAAGAAAAAATAGTAACATTAAACTTATAGTGCTAATTGTTTAAAAATCTTACTCGGTTTTTATATTTATAATAGATTTGAAATGCACTTAAAGTTACCATAACAAGAGCAGAAATATTTTTTAAAAAACATAAAGTAATGAATTATTATTCTTTAATTTTACACCATGATACGATATTTCGATTCCGCTTTACAGCAATAAATTAATACGTGACAGTTGCGCACAGCCCAATTGTCTAATGCGGTCAGCAATCACGGTTATAAGACCTGCGCTGCAGTGGATCCCAGGATTTGTACAAAACTCAGTTGGTATTATGCAATTTTATGTCATAACTGGTTACAGTAACAAGTTATATTTACATGTAATTAAAAATTGTTAGATTATTATATAATTAGCACCTAGTATTTTAAGACCATTAGATTTCTTTCCTAAGTTTTTTTTTTATTAATTATGACTTACGTGGGACACTCAGAAAGTTTTGCGACACTAAAAAAAATGTTCTTTTGGTAAATATATTTTATTACATCTTTTCAAAGACCAGCTTCTATACACATTTTCATGCATCTAAATCAGTTTTCGCAACAATTTTTCCAGTCCGCCGAAGACACCTCGTTTACAGCCTTCTCGAACGCTGAGAGCGGCGACGACGAAAATTGTATCCCTTTGAGCTGATTTTTTATTTTTGGGAATAAGAAGAAGTCACATGGTGCTAGGTCAGGGTTGTAAGGAGTTTGACCGGTGTGTTGTCTAGGAAGCCTCGTTTTGATTGCGGTGTGGGCAGGCGCATTGTCGTGGTGGAGTAGTAGCTCGCGGAGCCCTGTATTTGGTCGCTTGTTGCTCACATCAGAGAAAATTTCTGCCAAGCGTTTGGGAGTATACCATTCAGCGTTAATGCTTCTTTGGTTTCGTTAAGGAATTGACACCAAGTAGTAGTCAAATTGAAAAAACTCGCGATCAAAATCTTCTCCTCGCTTCTAAGTTGCTTTACTTTGGTAGGCGTTGATACGTTTCGAAAAACCCAAACCGTCGACTGGCGCTTCGTTTCTGGAACGTATTGATAAATCCAGAATTCATCGCTTGTAATGATGTCGTAAACACGCCGAGACGAGCCTGCTTCAAATTTGTCTATCACATCATGGCACAGTTACCTGCTTCTGAGCATCGGTGAGGTTGTGAGACACCTACCAAGAAACTATCCTCCGCACCCGAAGATACACGTGTAGAATCTCGCGAAGGTTTCTTGATCTAATCTCTGCAGATTGGATCAAGAAACCTATATGTTGAATCTTTTGGTGTGTAACTCGTCTATTGTGTTGGATGAAATTTTTCACTACTAGCACGTTTTCTTCCGTAACAGCCATTTCTTCATCCCCCAAAGTTAGTCGACCGTGCTAAATTATTTATACCAATGATACACTGTTGTCTTAGAAAGGCCTTCATCCATGAATGCCATTTGAAGTCTATCGTACGATTCGTACGGTTTCAGGCGACACTTAAAATCGTAAAAAATCATAGCACGAAAGTGTTCTCGACTTAAATCTATTTTTCAATGAGACACGATAATTTTATTTAGCTTGCAAAAATGTGGAGGGAAGTTTTGGATTTGGAACGTACCTATTTTTACCTATAAGTACTCATATTTTTAAATAAATTATAATTGGAGAGTCTCATATATGAAAACTTTTTCTCGCAATACTTTTTAAGTGATCTGGTACCATTTCACCTCGATTTCACCCGATGTTAAGTGATAATAAGGTAAATTGTGCTTGCGTAGAATACTTCTAGTTCTTACACGTATGAATGCCGGAACACAGCAATGCTGTTATTGTAACAGATTGACATTTAGAGTGGTAGTTGGCCAGGCGGGTCGTAAAACCGTTTCCACCAAACTCCACTAGTCATGTGCCTTGAGAATTGACTCAGGACCATCACGTTACAGGGCTTGTAGTAAAACCACTGAGTCACAGGGGCAGTCAAAAGTAGTCGTAGGATTAATTAATCGGTTCACTTGCCAATGCTTCGAGTTCTGCCGGGTTTTAAAGACAATTAAGTAAAATTGCTCTCGCCTACGCTATAGGCGTGTAGTAGTTGAAGTGAGTAAGCTTCAGGATCGAGGAAATTTTATACGTTATGATTACAGTTTTTTTATGGGTTATGGGCTTACACTTGGCTTCGATTTCACCTTGTATTAAGTGACAAACAGGCCGTAAATGGTGAAACGTGTTCGCTCAGAATACACCCAGATTTATACATTTGTGTAGTGATCAATATTGTTATATTCCTTTAGGTCATGTAAGTACATAATCAATCGGCTCCTTGATTTAGCAAATACGCTCAGATTAACAATCCTTTAGGCATAGAGTGGGCTATTTTTACGGACAGGTATATTTTGATATTTAATTTGAAGTCTCTTATTTGTATGAGATAATTTCAGTTGTCTCCGTGGAAAATATAGTTTCTATTTGTACCATAAATATGCTAACAGCTGTACATGAATAAGAAATAAAAAAAATATCAACCGTTTGCTCTTATGATAATATCATGACAGTGTAAAATAAGATGTTGTGTATATTCATTAAAAGAACGTCAGCAGACAGGTCGATAGTAGATATCGTCGTCTAATGTATATTTTACAAATTTAGGTACATATATTTATATATAGGTATATATAATATGAAAATAATATTGATACCTTCCTAAAACATTTGTGTCCATTGCGCGACATTTCATTCCAAATTATAGATATCTTTTGTGCAATAAAGATATATCCAATCATCTATGTCATAAATTGTGTGATAGAATAGAGATAGAGTTGTTGTGTACTTTAAGTTGAATGTTAAATAAGAATGCTACACTGTTGTGTGTTTTAAAAGAAGCTGATAACAACTTTAAATCCTATTGCTATCGACAGCATGAATTGTTTCCCTGGTATTGGTATGTATCTGTATATAACGGTATCTGAATTTAATTAATATCTGTAGATGTAATAGAATATTATTCATAAATACTGTGTAGTTTTGAGAATTAATAATTTTTACAGAGTTTACTATTATTACTTTTTTGGTGATTTGGTAGAGTTAGTGGTGGTATTTAAGCACTATGGTGCACAAAAATTATTAAATCATAACTGCTACATAGTATACAAAAGACAGTGAAGATAAAAAAAGGAAAAATCACGACTTCTGTTAATATTTTTTTACGTAGAAGAATATTTGTGCTCGGGTTCGCCCTGCGGGCACGCTCCTGAGGAGAGATACTTACAATCAATGAAATCTCATCTTTGAGGATATCTCGTCCCTGGTGTTAAATTGTTACTTATATAAAAATATTATTTTTCAGAAGAAGCTTTTAAAACTGATATCGCTAAAAATATGATGCTTCCACATTTAGACAAGAAGAACAGTTTGTATCATCACGGCAACTTTTAGCTTCTTATTGAATGCGTAACTTTCCCATTTTTAATTTTGTAATGCAAATGCAGTATTGCTCTGATATTACCAATCTAGTGAACTGACGTCCACGTTTGTTAGATCGCCTATTTTAGCAACAATTAGAAACAATATTAATAAATGTAGTTCTTAATCAAGAATTCGAATATAGTGTCAAACAACTCGTTGGTCTAGGGTTATGATTTTCGCTTAGGGTGCGAAAGGTTTCGGATTCAAATCCCGGACGAGCCCTAAAAACAATTTACCTGATTGTATAATAAAACTGATCAAAACTATGCGATTAAACTAATTAGTTATAAATTAATAGCGACTGATAACTGTATGAAAATTTTAATTTCATCTGAATAGTTAAATAAAGTTATTTGATTTCTTTATATTTTTTTTGCAATTCGTACACGTCAATTATTTAATGGCAACAATCTTAGTTATTGTAAAACGAATTTCTTTACGCAATTACTGCAATCATCATTACCGTATTGTTATCAAACCGTTGCTAATAAAGCGTTTGCGGATTTAAATGTGAAACATGAAAACTAGTATTAACTATTTAATGCATCAAAAACACTATATTTTGGAAGAAAACGTGTGGCTTTACGTTGTTTTATTTACAAATGAAAGTAAATGCAATGAAGAATAGCACATGAAATTATATATTTTGGGAAACTTTACAATGTTATTCTTTTGCATGCAATAATATTTTACTAACAATAAAATAAGATTAAGGTTTGTTTTAAGATACGGGTTAATGAATTTCGTAAATCATAGAATACCTATTTTTTAAATGTAATGAGGTCTTCCTTAATACAGAAATAATATTATACTGTTAAAGCAAGCTCACAGTCAAGTATTATTATCACATAAAATTACATTTATTGTCAGGTAGCAATTAAGTTCGCCTTAGCTATAATTGCTTTGACTGCGCTGTTGAAGTTTAACAACCAAGTAAATCGTGACTAATTTAATGTAATTTTGTTTAATTTATCAAGGAGATTATTCTATCTTAGTTTGATTATATTTTAATTATAGTAATACATGCACAGATTTCTGTCATAAAAGATAATGAAAGGTCTTCCTTAAAAGTTAATAAGTAAAAGTAACTTAATAGTCTTACGTATTCGGCAGTAATAAATAATTTTAATATTAATTTTCAGTTTAATATGAAAACTTTTAACATTCGGTGCCAAGAAATAACAATTAGTCTTTTGTTATATATTTTAATAATGTCCTAGACGGACTTAGAATTTTTTAATTATGATTTAATGGAAAGAATAAAAATAATGTTTTACAAAGGCAGCAAATTTAAAACGGGACTAACAAATAAACCCGCTACTTTATGGTTCCGGTAAAATACATTCGTAAACGGAAATCTATAGCCAGCATTAACTTTCTAAAAATAAAATGTACGCAGTTTGCTGACACCTAAAATTTCACAACACTTTATAAATTCTACCATGAAAATCATAAATATGTGTATAATTTACTTATGCTAGTTGTATTAAAAATATATTATAAGCATTTTGGAAATTAATATAAAGTATCTCTAAAGATAAAAATTATTGGTTTCCTGTCCACGAATAACATTGTCAAATTGTATTAATTGTGACCCGATTTGAGTTTAAGAACAGATGCATTTATACATTAACTGATATACGTTATTTGCATGTATATTCATTTGTAAATGTAACATAATTATTAAAAAAAACTACGATAATTTGTGATAATTATCTTAGTTCTTAAACTTGTTATAATCATTACCAATGCCAAATTATAAAAGATATATCACTTTTTTAAATTTAGACATCTTAAAGTTAGACGGCTGACTTAATTGAAAAATATTAGCAGGAATGGGTATAACATTCTTGGTTCGGTTGCCAACTAATGTAGATATCGGTGAACATGCAAATATACTTGTTGCTTGTACTGTACTGTAAATATGGAGCATTTTACGTTCTGTCTGAATCTAGGTCTAAATAAATACTTAGATTAGTCACGTTCAAGAGTTTTCAGTGATGTTTGGATGTAATTTAAGTGGAAAAAAGTAAATATGTTATAACTAGTACTGCAATATATTGCCGATCTAATAAGTGGTGTTATTACGTAAAATTGTAATCAATATCCGCGTAGTTATTATTTTATCATTAAAGGTTAGTGCTATGCTATCGCACTAATTTAATAACTGTCTATTCACTATTCTCTCGAAGACACCCACGTAACATTTGGTCGGAAACACTGACACAGACAAGTCCTGCCACTCTTTTGCTGTATGTTTTATGGCAAGAGTATAGTGCGACATTCTTTATCGTTAATAATTTGCGAGACGCATAATAACCCTGAAAGCGGAGGATAATTCTATTGTTCGAAACCGAGCTTTCAATTTGTTGATAATTGAATTTACTTGTTCAATTCCTGTACGTATAATTTAGTGTTAAGATTGACAATTGTATGTGTACATGTACTTGAAAATGTTATAATTTTTATGTGTTTTATATTAATTGGAAATATTTGTATTAAAGATATTGTTAATAATTTTTAGAATTCGGAGGAATAATAAAAATATAGTGTGTATTTGAAAACAAAAAACTTTGGGCTCGTCCGGGATTTGAACCCGGGACCTCTCGCACCCTAAGCGAAAATCATACCCCTAGACCAACGAGCCGCTTACACAGAAATTAAAAATTAATGATGTATGATACATATTTTTATTTTAGCTGGTACTACAATTTTAATCATTGATATTACATATTATATTTACATCTCGCTTAATATAATTTTTAATTTACTCTCTATTGCTTTCTGTCTATGATATCAAAAAGAATTTTAATATTTACTTTTCTAAAGTCGTCATCCGAAGTTGCGGCTGTATTTATCCCACGAGGTTAGAGCTTGCGCTCAAATACTTAAGCGAGCTTTGCTTACCCAGTAGTACGTACCGCCGTTAGCTCTCCACCGAGATTACACTGCTCTATTTTAACGGTCTATTCCTGTTATATCTATTACTGAGTCAGATATCTTTGAGTCTTGCGTTAACATTTAAAAAACTGATTTGGTTTTCTTAGACATAAATGTATTTTGTATGTCAAAGGATACTGAATTATGAATAAGTCAGCCTTAACAAGTGTTTTTAATTGTCGTTGATGTTATTTTTAAACACATAATAAAGTAATATTATTATTAATTTACGTGATGCTAAAGGGTTATTCAATTAGTTCAAATGTGTATTTAATTATACACAACAATAAGCGATTTTAAACCTGTGGAATATTCTTGTTCAAATAAGTTTTTAATTAAGTTATTAAGAAGTATAAGACAATTATTGGTATTAAATGAAATGCTTCAAATAAAGTTATCATGTACAATGTTTTGTTAATTGAAAAATAAATAATTATTGATTACTATTGAAAACATTAAGAGGAAACACGCCCACTATGGAAAAAACGAATTCCTTTTAATGATCACTTTGATGTTTTTTATTGTAATGACCTATTACTTCGGTAAAGTATACGCAGATTCATAACGATAAAATACTAGTTAACATGTTACGTCTTGTTGCCTCAGTACTTTCATTACTTTATCTGTACGTGGTAATAAGATAATTAAAACATTGCCACTGAACCTTATTTTTCTGCTTAAGGATTTGTGTATATATATTAAGATTGTCTGGATACGATGATAAAGATGTAGGGTATAAAGAAAGGTCCAAAAATGTACTGCACCGAAAAAACGGTTGGAAGATATTAAAATCACTTGTCTTTAAATTGATAAGAAGATAATGAGAGCTAGAAATTGGAGGGAAAAATCAAAACGAGTTACCATTGACTAGATGTCGTCAATACATTCTACGAGTGACTGGGAAAGATGTATTTTAAAATTTTTGTGTATATTTTAGAATAGTTATTGTAAAATATTAGTACTTCGTAATAGTTTTCATTAAATACTTTTTTAATACACGAAAAGCACGTACCACTGTCATAATTGTGACTATAAATTTTCATTAACAAAATATTTATTATTGGATATATCTCAGCTCAGGGATACATGTAAATTATGTGAAATCTATGTAACTTTGAGAGATATAAGGCAAAAACAAAGGACAACACTAGAGAATATACAACGAAGAAAAAGACAAAGTAGGTGAACAGAGAGACTATTTTCATGAATCATGCATATATGGAACCCAACAATTCTGGGGTATTGATATTAGTGCTAAGAGTGTACTTTATGTTGAGTAATGTTTACTGCAGAGTCATGTACAAGTTTGCACTTAGTACGTTCGACGGACAACCACGCAGACATCAAAACAACTGTAAAAATAATGGTCACGATCTTTAACGTTTTAAATCGACGCAGACGCTAGCACAGTACTGCAACGTAGTTATATTTAATAGTCATTTTATAAAATCTGTATGTAAATATCACTTAAATATAAATTTTATTTATGAACTTTAAATGTCAATACAAAAATCTTTTGCTCAGAATTTAGATTCTATGTTGTGTATAGCTTAAAAATACAGAGATATACTTTATTTCTTACTATAAATGTAATAAATACTAGAAATTGGTGTATCTATTATTTATCTAGTTATTGTTTTTCAATACAAATTTTATTTCATGATATTCTGTAGTATATGCGGTAAAAATTATGGTTGACTTCATGGTTATCTTTTTAGTTGTTTTGTACTTTGAAACAAAAATAGAACAAATTTGATTTAGTCCTGTTATGCGTGAATACGTGTCAAGCAACAGTTTTTCACTTCAAAATAACGAACTTCATTATTCAAAATTACAAATAAGAAAAGAATTAAATAACAATAAATAAGGTCAAAATAAGCTTCTTTTTTATTTGCTGAAAAAATATTTTTAATTATTTAAAAACATTTCAACGACTACAGGAAACTGCATCAAAACATAAGATAAAAAAATATTATTTGTGTAATTTATTGATTCAAATAAGACCACTCTATCTATCTACCAAAAAACCTACATACTCCATCTTTTCTCCAATTTCTAACACTTTAATACTGATATCTCAGTCTTGAAATTTAAAAAATACCGTATAACGGTATTAAAATTTTTGTCCGATATTGCAATTTCAAGTTCTAACCAACAAAAATTCAAGATTTTTTTTTAAATATTACTTTATTTAAAATATTAATAGTTTTTTATTAATTCTGCAAATATTGTTATCAGAAATAAATTTGTACATAGTCATTGCTTAGTATTTATAGTTAAAAAACTAATGTACACAATATTTGTGTACATTAGTTTTTTAAATAACTATCAGATTAGTTTACTTCCAACCATGTTTTCATTATTGTTTTTAATTGGAAATTTATTATTTTACAATGCAAAAGTGTTATTTTGAAGAGAAAAATTGTTTATTTGAAATTATATATTGTTAATTGGACCTGAAAAACCTATATGCTATTACGATTTTGAACATAGCTCGTTTTCACTTACTGTTTCTATTTAAAAATTAAAGCGTAAATTAGCTGCATTATCGCATGTCGCTTGACAGTGCTTGTGCAGTTCGCTTGTCATTACTTTCGACACAGACAATGTTACGCTCTCGGACTTAATTAAATTTCACTGAGAACGCTTCGCTTATTGCAACCAACTCGAGGCGTGTATGAGAATTTTAGAAATTTTTTAACCGAAGATAAGGTTTGTTGTCTACCTTTTTTTAGTTCATTTTGATGTGTTTTTTTTTGTAGGAAAGAGTAAGAACTGCATGTTGTTTTGGAAGAAATTTGAACATATTTTTTTTTTTTCATAAAAAAGTAAATTAGATGTATTATGAATAAATTTATAATTTTATAAACATTATGTTTTATTTTTAGTTTCTATTTATAGTAATAGATAGGCATACAAAGGTATTTTTTCGTAAAAATAAAAAATAATAACATTGCAAAGTAGATGGTTAAAAGGGAGTGGTTCATATATAAGAAAAATAAAATCTTTTCAGTGTCTGACAATTTAGACATTATCTTAAAACGTGGTTTTGCATAGTATTACTCGTACTTTTCATAAGATTGCTGTGCTTCGTCAATCATTAATTTTAATAAATACTTTTTTTTTTCAGAATTATTATAACGATACTTTAATAAAACTTTTTTATATGTGAAGAGAAAAGTATATAAAGTTGTAATGATTTTAATATGAAATTCATGAAAGCAATATTTGCTGTAAAATATTTATGACGAGATTCAACCGTCCCGTAATAATTGCATTACATTTGTTGTGCCCCACGCCTTTAATTAAACCGAATAATATTAAAAGCATTCATTCAGCGAAAACAGTTAACAATATTTATTTATTTCACTTTTAAGCGTACGAAATTAAAAACGTTTCTAACTCTGTGAGCCGAGTTCGAAATTTCTCTGAAAGAAAATATTTTAACCGCAAAAGAAACAAGATTAATTTCATAATTGTAATAAAAAAATAAAGTAATTAAGTTGTATGGATGAAATATAACGTTTCTGTGGATTTCTTAAATGAAAATTAAAGGTAGCGTATAAAATAAAGGATTTCTTGGAATTAAGTGTATTAATATTATTGGAGTATATTGAGTATTATATATCTAATTTTGGTATATTATATTTATATTGTACATTTACTACTATTTTCATTTTTAAAACAACTCTTATATTATTGTGTATATATTACATCGAATTCTAAAATAGCAGAAAATTTACTTGATTACTTTATAGCGGATAAAGTAACACAGGTAATCAATTCGATTAATTGAGAGTGAGAAATAGAGATAAAAATTATTCTTATTATTTATTTTACAATAGTTAACATACAACTAGCTTAAATCGATTTTTTTTTGCTGTATATACTTTACCAACTATATTGTGTTAATGAATAATCAGCGCTATTCTATTCGTATTCTAATGAAACAAAAATTTAGAGACCTTATGTAAATCTTTTATAAGTAAATATTTCATCTATGTTTTTAAGTACAAGATTATATTACTTGTTCCTTCAAGTTATTTTCGATAAATTTGGTTGTTTTCCTGAAAGAAAACGTTTGTTATGTTCTATCTTTGTGGTATGAAAAATTTAAAAAGTCGCCCGAATAATTTGAAAATTTGGCAAAAATTTAATATAATTTTATCGTTGTTCTTTTTTTCAATCTCTTCAATAAAATTAAATGTACTTAAACGAAGTGGTAATTTAGGTAGCAAATGATACCGAATCAGTTACTAAATATTAGAGAAAAAAAATTGACAACTCCGAAATTTTGCTATCGTAGTCATTAATAACCAAACATGATAAAAATTACCCCGTGTTTAATACGAATAACTGTAGTTGAAGAGTAATGAATAATATGTGCAATTGCAACAGTAGTAAGCGATACAGGCAACGAGCCATAAATTCTTCGTGTCACTCCGCTCGAATTTTCCATACAGCGTCCAGTGCGAAACTGCAATATCCGTTGCGAGGTACGGTTCGCATGCAATCGTTTTAAACACAATTTCAGTTCAACCTACAATAATGAAATAAAGCTTGTAACAACGTAACCAAATGAATGTACATTTTATAGTCAACTTATAATGATTTTTATGTAAAATATTATATTGAACACACGAGACCGGGGGTTGTAACGCAGTAGCTGAGGCTTTGTGACGCGGACGCACATAGTTCAATCCTGGGGCCTCATGAGTAGTGAAGTTCGAATGGTAGTAGGATTTTTTTGAACTATCACCCTAAGTTTAAATCTCCTGCCATAACAGCAATCAAACACACGTGAAACAGAGCATTCCATACCGTATGTCGCTTCAGCTAATTACAAGTTAATCATTCTGTTCTTTAGGATTTCTTGAGGATAAAAAATGCTTTTGCGTTAAATAGAAATAATGACGATCCTGTGCGTATACTATAATGGAGAATAAAACTATATATAATATTGCTTGTCATTGGATAAAATTTCAACCTTTATTTTGATTAAATAACTTTCACGCATCTGTAGAATACAATAGAAGTATTAATTAATGCTCTATTTTCTTCTGCCCGTTCATGTCGATAAATTTTTTTCTACTCAAAAGCTTATTATCACAAGGTAAAAATATAATCAAATTTTACACTAAGAACTTGCTGCCATTTTTCTTTAATTTTTACCTAAATGACTAATTAAGGATACGGCTTGTAAAATAGCTGGGTGCAGATGATAGGACATTTCTCCGGAAAGTTTAATTAAGTTCGAGGATATTATGCTCTCGTCGCTGAAAATAATATGCAACTAAGTAGCCAGAGAGTAATACAAACAAAATTAAGTTTTATGTAATCACGACCGGAGTTAACATTACAGAGCAGATTGTCGTTTTTGTTGTTACGAAAGAGTAATCATGACTTTTAATGCCACTTCATCGGAAGATCTGTTGTATTAAAATGTATAAATTTAATCAAGTTATCGACATTTGTGTAAAATATTTATTGGACTTTTTTATAACTGGCTTTATATTATCTGTAGATAGCGATGTGTTATTAGTACATTTATTCAAGCATTGAATTTTAAAACTTTAATGTTTATGTTATTTAATATTCTTTTCCGCCATCTTATTTTTAATGGTAACTAAGTCTCCTATTCGAAAAGAACATTTAGATATTTATTTAAATTAAAATGAAAAAGTCATGCGTACTACACGGAATAACAAATTGAGTTTATTTATTTTTATTGTAATTTAGGTATTTTAACTTTATTGAATGTATACGTGTATAAATACCCCCGTTCTTTAATTACCTTTTTGGAGGTAAAAAGGGTAAGAAAATTTGACGCGGAGAAGTCTTACTAGTTTTCTTCTTTTTTCGAATCCGCGTGGCTTAATTTCTTGCTTCAGTGTCAATCAGCCCCTATAACAGCATCCCTGTGGTCTGGCAGTTATATGTAATATTTGAGGACCAGAGTATTATAGTGAACGTGCTTCACTATTTACGGCTTTAATGTCATGAGTAATTGATACCAAGTGTTATCCTGCTGCCAATAAAGAACTGATTTTTTCTAGATTACTGCGTTTCACTATCATGGATTACATCTTCGCCTACCATGACATGGGATGGTAGAAAAGCGTTAGTTTAAAAGTACACTGGCCGAATAAAAATAAACAAGTAATGAGTTTAAGTAAATAGCGTGCACTTAGTTACTGTTCAAATTATTGCACTTTGCAATAATTATTACCTAAATAATAAAGGATACAAATGTTCGTTATGCATAATCCGTATTAAATATTCACACTTATCACACGCGGCTCGTTGGTCTAGGGGTATGATTTTCGCTTAGGGTGCGAGAGGTCCCGGGTTCAAATCCCGGACGAGCCCAATTGTTTTACATAGATATCACATTACATAATATAAGATAGGACTTTATTACACTCCCTACATTATTTTTATAAAGCTATATGTGACTTCGGTTGTGAGAGTGTGTGGGAATTTCATCTATGCATTGAATTACATAATTTTTCCAATTTTATTGTTAGTATTTAATTGCATAGAAAAGGTACACTTAACATTTTGGAGACAATTTTTTTAGGGTTTTGTGTCAATTTTTTAAGTTTTTTTATTATTTTCATCCTTAGCGTCTTGTAAAAATATAAAAAACTACATACCTACAATAACATTATAATGCAAAAACATTCTGAATAATTTTGTACTGTGAAAACGATAGTTTTCTCTATCCAAAATATAAATACTGTTTATTGGTTACAGGATTGGGGGTAAATGTAGGTAAAAGTTTTTAAAAAAAAATTGGGTTAGTATATATTGTAAATAATTTTATGTATGCGTTTAAGATTCTTTTAATACTGAAACTTAGTTGAGTATTCTACTTATTCTTTAAGTAAAAGATAATAAATAAAAAAAATGCATTAAAACACATCCTTATCTTTAATAAGAGAAAGTAAAAGTTATAGATGAGAATTTAAATAAACAACAACATTAAACACGTCATTGACAAAGGAGCTGACTTCGCATCTAGTCTCCGGCGCCTTTATACTTCCGGTACAGTGTAGAGCGGTGCTCTATCGCCGACTTTTATTTCAGAAAAATAGAAAAGGAAAGGCCCGTTTTGCTGACAACATAACCTCATAACCCACATTCCGAAAACTACGTTTCGAAACTACTTAGTTATTTTCTTCTAAATTCATTCGTTTGTAAAAATTATATAAGTTGCATCAGTGAAAAATTTTTTTTTGATTGCATATTTATTTGAATTGGGATGTATGTTTTATACGATGTTAAAGAAAATATATTAAAATAATAAAAGTTCCTGCCGTAGGTATAGACCTAAACCTAACGAAGGTTGACCGCGAGGTAGGTGGATACCAACGCAGGTCTTTCATCAGTTCAGTAGTGGTCTCTTGGATAGTGGAAGAGTTACTCTCCTAATTAGTCAATTCACTGCTATGGCTCTCAATGTCAATTTGCCGCCATAGCATTGCTGTGTTCCGGCAGTCATATGAGAGACAGAGTACACTAGGCGAGCAATCTTCATCATCTTTGATCTCATTGCCAATTAACACTATCTAAAATTAAGGTAAACTGCTATCCCACTATCGATAAAAAAGTTGAAGAAAAACACTTCCTCTTTCTAATAATATCATCATTGAGCTAAACTAGGAAATTTAAATAAACTTGGAGGAAATAACAGAGAGAACTAGTAATACCCACATTATAATAACTTAGTAATGTCGTCTACAAGTAAATGTACTCCCTTTAATAATTATAATATTTTAACAATCCCTAACGGGACTTTAGTTATGTTATATTTAACTAAATGATATATTTTTGAGATTACTGGTGGTTGTCACATTTAAAAAAAACTTTAATTATGTTAAAGATATAAATTTATATTGATATACAAATACGGGTAAACAAACTAGAGACAGCAAATGATGAACACAAAGGGGAAAACTAGGGTTGACATTTATCCACACACTGATTTTCCGTCAGTGATTAACAGTTAATGAAATTTAATATCATTTAATGTATAACAAAAGGTACAAATATTACATGATATTCCACAACAAGTCCGTAATGAAGTAACCACACAAGTCGAACTATTCAAAGTTGTTGGCTTTAGTATATTGTTTCAAGTTTCGCTCAAGTTGTGTTTGAAGCAAGCGGATATTGAAATTTCATGCTGGTCGTTGTGTACAAAATAGATACAGTTACACAGACGGTTTATGGATATTTTTAATTATATTTTTGTTTAATATAATATAGCGAAAAGATGCGGCTATGCGATATGTAACACATAATATGTAACACACATTGGACAGTAATATACTCTGGCTATATCTTTGTTAGCTCAGAATTTGTTAGCATAAAACTACGGTGAAAGAATGAGTGATTTTGATTTAATGATGGTAAATTTAATAACATTTGAATTAAACTAATAATAATATATTTATTGTAAATAAATAATATACTTTCTTGGCTATCTTACTCATATGGCTCGTTGGTCTAGGGGTATGATTTTCGCTTAGGGTGCGAGAGGTCCCGGGTTCAAATCCCGGACGAGCCCAAATATTTTTTTCTCTTCCAAAAACTTTTATTTTTATTACACATGAAATATTTAGGGGATTATATACATCAGTATTACTAAATAAGTTAACATATACCTGATCTTTTGTATGTAACTCTATATCTTAACTTTATTTACATGAGCTAGTTTAAAACTTGCTACAAAATAGCATTAGGATTTAAATAAAAATTTATTACGTTACTTTTTTTATTAATAATTCATTTTTTTTTTAACGGGACTGGAAATGTGTACGTACAAGAACTAAATTGTTGCAATAAGCAGAGCACGCTGTATGAAATGCAACGAACTCCGAGAGAACGTTACGTGTGTCGAACGTAATGTGTGCCGGCGACTAGGCAGCAAATTGTGCAAGCCGTACCTCGTCATGCAATAATGGAACTAATTTATATGTTACGAGCCGATCCCCGTACATGTTTTCCAGCTAGTGTATTATTATTACATGTTTTGAAAGTGGATTGTAAGCACATATTTATCGGTTGAGTACTAACATTTGACTTCGATTTCACCTGATTTTGAGTGATAGTGCGGCCGTAGATAGTGCAGCGTGTTCGCCCTTAATTCTTCTGGCTTTCACATGTATGGCTGCCGGTACACAGCAGTGCTGTTATTGCTACAGATTGACATTGAGGATGGTAGCTAGCCAGGCGGGTTCAAAAAATCGTACCACCATCGAGTCTTTACTATTCCTGTGATCCGGGAATCTAGCCCGGAACTCGGCATAACAAGGCAACCACTGCGCCATGGAAGCCAAATGAAACAATTATCAAATTTACCAATTATCGAAAAAGTTTAAGTGTTAACATTTAACTGATAAAGTGCATATTGAAAAAGTTACAAAATGAATAAAGTGAAAAAAATTTTGACTGCAAATTATAAGAATTAAATATACGAACATTTTGATATCAATCCATTGAAATTTTGGCAGTTTAGGAGATGTTGCAATGCTGAAGCTTCATCTGTTAGTGAAAGACAAAAAAAAAGGATAGCAATATCTTCTCAATTGTAAATTAAATGAAAATAAAAAAAAGGAAAATATTGTGAACACATCCCGGGAAATTGTCGCGTTTATGTATTTTTCCTACGAAGTTATATTGTAATTCACCAACAGATGTTGTTGTAGCTTATTTATATTATCACTATTAAACTTGACGTAATAAAACGTGCATAAAGTAAGTGTAAAAATGTGAACATGAAGAGTATCGTTGGCTATTGAATATATTATTTGGAATATAATATAATTTATCCAATATCCACTGTCTAACTTCCCACTAATAAAGCATGGCGTTTGAGCAATAAAGTAATATTACGTTAAATCAATTTCCGTGATGATAATTGGTACCAATTAAATAATATTGACAACTATTAGGTTCAGGGAGTGTAGAGCTTGACATACTTTGTGCGCAATAATAATAATAACTACCTACATAACATACCTACATACATAAATAATAACTACCTACGAAATGTTCTGTTACGATAGTCTAAATAATGGAAAGTACTATGGAATCTCTATTCAAATGTAAAGGGATGAAATACATGATCTTATTGTATATCGAATTGTTCAGCAACTTTTGCTCCATATAACATGACTTATGTACACATGAACATTTTATTGTTAAACTAAATTAACTTTATACGATGTTATTAAATCTTGTATAAACTCGATATGAGCTGAAAGACAGCTTTTGCATTTCGAGAACAGAGAAATATGATGATGACTAAAAACAAGATTCCTATAGGATAATTATTTCTTTAACTTTCAACTACTGCTTAATTTTGATCTTTGTTGTATAAAATAAAAATGTACTTCGATGCATTTGCCGAAAGATAAATATTTGTTAATAAATAGCTAGTGAACAAAATAATATTTATTTAATATATACCAAACGAATGTCTGTCCTAACGTATTTCACCAAGTTTCAATTTTCTAATTTTAGTTATATTTTGCTAAGTTTTTTTTACGTTTTTTTTTATTTATGTTATTAAACTTTATTATCTATTAAGAATTGATATAATAATTAGATACTTTAAAATATCGGCTCGTTGGTCTAGGGGTATGATTCTCGCTTTGGGTGCGAGAGGTCCCGGGTTCAAATCCCGGACGAGCCCAATTTTTTTTAACGAAGTTAATACGTCTATTTTTTTATACATATTAGTGATGTGTTAAAATAAATATTAATACTTTAATCAAAACCAGCACATAATTTTTAAATATCTCTTCTATAATGTAAAATAACATAAGTACTTCTTCGCAAAAAAAATATGAATTATCATTTCTTTACTTAAGTAAAATGTTCATAACAGGTTATGCAAAATTTGTTAAATTTCCGTTAACACTTAATTTTTTTACGAAATTAAATCAGCGATCATTAAAGCCCATACTTAGCAAATGGTAAAAGATATTTGAATAATTCAAAAGTGAATTGTGTTAATATATTTCACTTACGATACATATGTAAAGTAACAGTGCTTAAATAATCCCGTTAGAATTGAACAGGTCTACAATCGCTGTGCGGTGTTGCCCGGCGCGCACATCAACGCTAGTCTATGTGACGCGGATTGTCAAGGTGACACTCTAATGTGACGTGGCGTGCTACATCACAGATTGTGAACATCAAGCGTGTCACCTACTAACTGCATTGCCATTTTGATGTGTCTACGTGTGTGTGCTGTCGAAATTTTCGGAGAACTGGATATGAGCGAAGTAGATAGAGATAGATTTAACTATATATAGATAGAGAGATGATAAATGAATAGATATTTATAGAAACAAAGACGGACTACACCAATAATAAGATAAAACATTTTAGGTTTAAGAAAATTTAAACATAAAACTCAATGCACAGTATGGGCACTAGTATATGTACATTTCAATAGACATGCAGCAACGAAAATATATAATGTTTGTTTCTGCTGTTCAGAGAAAAAGATATTAATTTCAGCTTTAAGGATTCGATACTTAATTTATATATAAAAATTTTATATATAACAAAAATTAACTAATGACAAAAATCCACACTATGCTCTAAGCAGTGTAAAAATCGTATTTTATAATATGAAATGACGAGATATAACAAATAAATTTTATGAAATATAAGTGCGACGTTGAACAAAATGTGTTTTGTTTCGCTGCTTGTCAAGGATTTGTAATACGTCTCTTCATAGGTATATCATACCGCATCATTACCTTTTAGATTAGAACATAAGTTTAGCTAGAACACAATAAATTTTATACCATTATGCTTGTGCATAGGATCTGTTGTTTACGGTTATATCTAACTAGAATACTCACAGTATATTTATTTTTTTGGATATAAAGGTGGAATGTGGAATGTGAGGAACTCCGCGATATAGTAATAATTAAAGGAAGGCTAAATCAATTCTATGTGTTAAATTGATTGAGTCCGATACCTTGCTGGAGAGTACTGAGGGAATCAACATAAAGGTAATTTTATTAAGATAGTTTTGTGTACCACGTATTCGTAATTGTCTGACATATATGCAAATCTAATCATACAATTCATTATGTGGATCTTTTATTGTGGAGGAATAATAATAAATAAAGTTAATTTGCTTTGAAACAACTTGTACGTAATAACAAGTTTTGTTTGCACACATATGAGTTGTTATAAAAATGTAATTAAACTCTCTTCTTTTATTTGTTAAATGATATAAAATTTCCATAGCCTCATGGTAAATTGTATCAAAGTTATTAGTTACAAATTACTAGAATTCTGTAGCGGAACTTATTTGTTTAACTCAAAAAGAGTGCCATGAAATACAATTATTTAAGAAAGATCCTATAAAAATTGCTGTAAAAAATACAGACAATCCGAAGTAGACCAGCATTTGATTATCCAGTCCTCAGTCATTTTCTTGGGTCATCGAAATACAATTGCTACCGTTTATCGCTCCAAGTTGAACTTTTTGTGTCGAAGGTAACAATCGTTATAATTTATTTTAGAATTTTTTTTTTAATCTTTATAGACTGGCCTACTGCTTACACAAGCTTTATTCAACCCTAGCGGCTAGTTGTCGTGCAATACTTAATAAGGAGTAAGCTAGTTTAATGTTTAAGTTTATATAGCTGCGTTAAAAATTTTCAACGCAGAACTATTCTTTCTAGACTTTATTTTAGTTTATCTAAGATTTGTAAAGAAAAAATATTGTAAAAAATTCTTTCTTTTCTTTCCTTTTCTTTCTTTCTTTATTTTTGTTGTAGTTAAAATTAAAAACATAAAGGATCACTTCCTTACGAGATCTATAAATGATTCTCAACAATGTTCCGCAGATTTTCTTAAATGAAATTGATCCTGTTGCATACTCCTAAAATGTAACGACATTACAATAATATTTCTACATGTGTACAATCAATCAGTTTATTTCACTATGGACAGCTGGAAATTCGCGCACGCGTTCACGACCCGCAACAATCCGTCAACGTCCGAAATAAAGCTTGTTAATGATTTCCAAAAGCTCCGTCGAATTGTGTCCGGAAAACTTGCATTATTCATGGAGCTGTCTATTGATAAATAACTTGATCAATTTTCTGCACATAAAAAATTAATAATAAGTTTGGTTAGCTAAAGCTGATGATGTTTTCATAAGTTTTAGTGATTAGTTTATTCAATCCTGTTCATTAGTCCGTTATGAGGTTTGACGTCTATATCCATTTAAAATACTACGATCAATAAAATAAACACACTTCAACATTTAGACGTAGTTTACAGGCTATAAAGCTAAGACAAGATACACGACGTTGTCGTTAATTAGTTAAATTTTACAATTTGTATAATTTGGATAGAAAAAATGAATAAGTTATTACGACCCAGTTAACAGGTTAGTATTGCGTAAACCTATTGTTATTAAAACAAACATTGTATTATAATACATCTGATTTGTCTTATTCAATTATTAATTGATAAGATTAGAAGACTTGTTTGCATGTGGGAATATAGCGATCCAGACAAGAACAAAGTTTTTCAAATCTCAATTACTTATATACTGACTAGTATAATTTCCATTAAGTCACAGTATCTCTAACTTTATTGCTGAGCGTAGGATTAGCTGAATATTATGAACATATATTTTTGAAGTAATACTAACATTAAAAAAAGAGTAGTAAATTAAATGAGATTAAGTAAGAAAATAACATTGCATTTACCAAGATTTTGGAATTTAGTACTAATTGTTAACAATAAATAATAAAAAAAACTTTTTTTTAAATTTGCATAAATTTTTTTAATAATAGCTTACAAATAAAATATCAAGTCTGATTATATTGATATGAAGTTGATTTTTCTGAACTTGTAGCTAACTAAATTTCGCTGTAAAATTAGTTTTAATATTTATTTCTTCTATCACATCCGAGTTGAAAGATAACTTTAGAGAGATGAATTTCATTTTTATATTTGCTGAGACATTAATGACTTGTATCTGTTTTTAATATCGCATGTATCTATCTACCACGTCACTAGTAAAGGATCATTAAAGGTAAAGAGTACAAAATAATATTTTTATTATTACTGTAATTATTATTTAAAAATTTTATTAAAATAACTATTGTGGAATGAATACTTGATAAATTGTAATATAACTTTCAACTGGCTCGTTGGTCTAGGGGTATGATTTTCGCTTAGGGTGCGAGAGGTCCCGGGTTCAAATCCCGGACGAGCCCGTATAATTTTTTGAGTGTTTTCATATCAGGTCAGAAAAGTTTAATCAATGTAACGTTTTCATAACATCTACGTCATTTATTTGTGTAATAAAATTTCATATCATAATTTTACTAAATTTTTATTATTACAACGCTTAACAACACGTTAAGAATATTCATACGAATTCTTTTTTTTAATAACTATGGCTTCAGACAGGAACATGAACCATATGATTTTGACCAGACACTAGCAACACTCGGGGTATTGCTTACGGGTTCCCGATCATGAAAAGTTGTTTGAGTAGATTAATTATCGAATGGTTAAACTATAACATACAAAAGTTGTGATTGCTGGATCTACTCGTATATATCAACGCACAATATAAAGTAAAATAAATAAATAAAATAATTATATATGTTGTAAGCGTCTTATTTAATAGATCATAAAATACCACTTCATGAATGTTATGGAAACACTAACACAAACTTGTATATCTTATTAAACGAATTTAGCGTTATTTTTTTCAAAACCTATATTTACTTCAATAAAATGAATTAAAACGATATTTAAGCTTTTCATACTTGAAGCTCATTCGAGAGTGTCAATGAAAACAGGTTGAGAGACTTGCTGGATAAAAAAAAGACACTTTTCCCTGTTATTTCCAGCTCTAATGGCGGCTTTAGATTTCAACTTTCCGTAGTGCAGTTTTAACTGATGAGATTCTTTTCATAAAACGTTTGTTTGTTATGGACCGTTTATAGCTAATAATTTTGGGATTATTTTTAGATAACTCATTACTTTAAAGCTATTTTGAAATTAGCTATGGTGGTAGATATCTACATAGATGACGAAAAGCATACTTCACGAAATCCATATCCATTATTAGCAAATGTAATTCTTGTCACAACTATATCAATAGGTAAACGTTCTATGTAAAATAGGACCTAATTAAATAGTGTGTTACCTTTAATCGGCACTCTCCCACACGTCGCCACTGTTCCATTCACAGAGGTGAACGGTGACGTCACGTTGCAATCGTAAGCAACTTATTGTAGTCTGTGTCCTCAATTTATTTAAATATAATAGGATTGTATACAGATAATTTAAAGACTATCGCAACAACAATAAAAGCAGAAAATTTTCTACAAAAATTAAATTCTCAGGGCTCGTCCGGGATTTGAACCCGGGACCTCTCGCACCCAAAGCGAGAATCATACCCCTAGACCAACGAGCCGTTACAAGAAACGAATGTTTGAGTAAACTCTTCGCGCATACACACGTGTGAATTAAATAATCTAATTAAACATCCCTTCTCCTTTTAAGCTTTACATAGTACAAGAAAGATCGTGCGATTACTTGATAAAAAAGCAAATATTTATTTTACGGTATTACACAGATGTTCTGCAAAGCACTACAGTCATTAAAAGTGTGCATCTGTATGTGCTCAACTTTAAGTTTATCTAATATCGTTAGCTGCAGAGTCCTTCTTTAACTAGAAGCTTTTGTCAAGGATTTCATTCAGAGTTAAGTGCTTATAGGACAAACTCAAACATTTAAATCCAAAAAATCAGTTGTACTAAGAGGTGGTCATTTCACTCTTTTCATCTTCGTTGTTTTCTTTAGACAAATATCATTCATAATTCTAATTCATTCATTATTTCAAGTGGCCACACTGAATTATCTGATATTACATCGTGTTTATAAACTTCCTATTACATAACGCACAATCTTATTAGTTAGTAAATAAGAGTTATTATTGTATAAATAATATATAAATACTAGTAGAGCCGGAAAGAAATGTATATATATACATATACTTTCTTTTTAAAAATTGGCAATATAAGTTGTCTTCTTTTATAGTTCCGGGGCAGGAGAAGGCGGAAATCTATTGCTGGCAGTTACTGCGTATAGACGCAGATTTTTTCTTATTGTTGACATTTTGTTTCCGTGAAAATACGGTTATTATCCACGACGTTACTCTAAAACTCTTTATTTTACAGGTATAAGTGCACTTTTATTTACTTTCTATATTATGACAGCTATATTTTATGAAACAATAGTGTTCCTAGATTTTACTTTGAAGAATAAAATGTGTACAATTTATGCACGATGTAATGTTTAAATAAGATTTGAAAATTAACCTTAAGCTACACGTAATTTCGAAACTTTATAATTCAAGTATAGAAGATTAGTTATTGACAAAGGAAATCTATTATCAACTTTCAGTTCGACGTTCTTATCTGCAATTAATATGCAAATACGAGCTCATGCTATGCGGTAATTAAACTTTGAAGCAACTTGAGCAGTCCTCTTACACACTTTACAGGATCCAAGTTGTTAGTAACAACAAGTAATCACGAAATTTGAGATACATAACTCTTCACCAACAGCTCGTTATCAGGTTACTTGCAGTTTCAATCACATAGCTCTTTAATAAAAATGTAAATGTATTTAACATTCATACCTAAATAATGGTAAAACTTTATTATTAAATATCGTTTAATTACTTATTCGTAATAATTAATATCTTGTCTATAAAGCCAATAAAATTTCAAGGTAATATTGTTTTCGTTTGTACAGGTGTTTTGCTGACGTTTTCTTCATAACACTAATAAACATATTAAAAGGTGTGAGGACGTTGTGTTATGATATGTATTTAAGACACGTAAATGTGGTAGTAGGTATTGATGGAGATATTTGAGAATTTTTTTATAACTTTCTACACACCGATATGTTGATATGAGTAGCACCTTTACTGGATGGTAATTTACACGGTTGTTCATAAAAATAAGGACCTATTTATGATGCATACACACCTACTTAATTTTGCTCAGTCTGTAGACTTTGTTTTATTTACTTTTTCAAGATTTTTGTCACTGATGAACATTAAATCTTATCCTATATTTTCCATATACTTATATCGACAGTTACATGTTAACTGTTGACATTAAATGTCTGTAATTTCTTTACCTGTAATCTCTCCAAATCGGGACACGGCAAAGTATGTCACTACTTTTTTTCTTCTCTGGAAACTGTGATTTAGCATCAGCATACACAAAATATATTTGTGGTTGCCCCTTAACATTTTACTAAAAAGCGCCACATTTAAATTAGAATTTTTCGGTTTGTTAATTACATTACAGTTTGTATAATCGTTTCTCCCGAAAGGAGAATAGATGTATTAAAATAACAACTGCTTTTATTTGTACCACTTTCATCTTTGTGTAAACATTAGTACGCAGTAAATAAAATAAAGACCGATGAGCTGGAAGATAATGGCCGCCGGCATTACAGAGGTGTACAGTGCTATCACATTTTTCAACGCGATCCTTTGTTTGGGAACAAAAGCTGCTGTTCCTTATTCCTTTATATTAAAAGATTTAGAAATATAAAACTCGGTAGACATCTTGTAGTATATAGTGGGAATTAACAACGCCTTTTCTCCACTGTTTCAGCTCGATTGTTTAACAATTTAAGAGAAAGAGCCATATTGGGCTACGAATATCAATAGATTGAATTGGGTATAGGTAATATTTTTACCAATTGTTATTGTGCCACTCAGCGAGTAAACTATCAATTATCGGCACTATAATAATATATCGTTGTCGTAGGTCTATAATATATCTTTTATTTAAAAAAAGCTGGTTAAAAAAAAGAGAAGGGCTCGTCCGGGATTTGAACCCGGGACCTCTCGCACCCAAAGCGAGAATCATACCCCTAGACCAACGAGCCGTTA
>DWQX01000954.1:0-33284 GCA_018245475.1 Pharmacophagus antenor
ATATATATATATAGTATTGTATTTATCATATAAATTTTTAATTAATATTCATAAGTAGGCAGGTGGAACTTTTTTGAACAAACTGTCTCATCACAAAGGAAATTCTAAATAAAAATGTTACCGAACAAATGAAGAAAATAGCCGTATACATACAGTGTCGTGACAGTTTAACTTAAAAAATAATTTAAAATTTTAAATTTTTGATAATTTAAAAAAGTATAATTTGTTGAAAAATAAATCAACAGCCTGTTAGGACAGTATCCGCTCATCACACCAAACAGACCATTAACGTGTAAAAAATAATAAAATCCATTACGTTTCGAATATCGATTCTTGGATAGAATAAATACTTGACATACCCAATATTGCACCAATGTTTGTACCAATGTTTTTATTTAAGTTGATTATAATGATGTAAATTTAATCGGTAACTCTAGAAAAATATTATAGTCAATCATAATTACAAAATTAATACAGCACAAAATTATTATGAAATTGTCGCATTATCTATTTTCAATTAATCCCAGGTAATCCAATAATACACATTCACCATAAATGGTATACTGATAAAAATTTAAGGAAGAGTTCATGGGGCTAATAAGTGTTTTGAAAGAACATTTAATACATTATTTTTTGTAGAATCATAATATGAGGTCATTAATGCCATTAATAATTTGCAACGAACGTTATCAGCGAGTATTTGTTAGGGAACGAGGGAATTAAATTTCTTATTATAATATTAATAATAGCAGGATTCTTCTACAATTTTAATAATTTTTTAATATAATAGTGCAGATATTACTCACCAACAATTTTATACTGCTTCTGAGTGAGGTGTTCCGAGATCATTCCACATACGTGAGCCCCCAACGAATGTCCAACGCAGGTGGTCATCTTCGCTAAAGCACCTGCTTGAGTCATGTAAGAGTACAGTTGAGCGGTACATTGCGCTGCTAATCTGAAACATTACATTAATCTAGATTGACAATAATCCAATATACGTGTAAAAAAAACAACACAGTAACTCATTTAAGAAATAGAGATAAAAATATTAGTGATTCCATTTAAATCAAATATTCATTACATATAGACTCGAACTAATACACCATTTTTCTTTTTTAGTTCAGTCGCTTATTTAAATCTTCCTTATACTTTGAAGTAAGAAGGATATATTAATGAACTTGCAAACGATTGTACTCTTGTAATAAAAAGTACCTCATATTAGAGAGCGCAGACAAATAACACGGAAACCGCGACAGCATTGACCAGTCCACCATAAACACGTTGTAATCTTTGCGAGACAGGTAAGCTGGAAATGATTAATAATTGTGAATTATTAATTTGATGACTTATAAAGAGAAAGTGTTAATTAATTTTAAATACGTAATAATAATAAATTAAAAACATTGCAAAGGTATCTACAGTAATTCAACGGCTAAGTAGATTTTGATTCAACTATATTTGTTTGAAAACTGACTAAGTCGAAAGTTTTCGTAAATCCAAAAAAAAACTTTCGGCTTTTTACAATAAAAAATAAATAATTTTACTTCCCATTTTTATATTTTTCCAATTAAATTAGGGTTATCGATTTAAATAATATCTGCATATATGATATTTATTAGGTTTATTACATTTGGTATACATATTTGAAGATTTTTATAGCAAGAAAATCTTTAATATGTTCAGGGAAAATAGATTTAGTTTTTCCTTATTCATGCGAACTTAGTCGCGATTACTAGCGTTCTTTTCCATTCATAACAATGAAGTTAAAGAAAGAGACGTTAAGTTTTTAAATACGATTAGCAACACTTTCTTTTATACAAAAAACATGTTACTTTCATAATATAGAAACGCAATAAAAATGAACACCAGTAATCTAGTTTTGCAAAGATTATTATTTCCATATGGCTGAATAGAACGGCTGCATAAGAAATTTGTACTATGAATCATTAAAAGATCGGAATTTCACTTGTTGGTAGAAATTAAAATTTTTATTTCTACATCGGTATATATCAATAATTAATAAAAACCATGATAAATTTATTATCTTGCCTTGCTTTCATTTTTTTGAAATATTGTCGGATGTAAATATGTGATAAATAATGAATTCTTTAGAATGGCTCTCTCCCTGACCTCTATCATAACCAAAACTTTATTATCGTTTAAATCGATTTTAAAAACTTACTTTTTACAGTCATATTATTTTTGACTTTTTAAAAATAAAATTTTAATGTAAAATAAGCATGTATTATGTATTACTATGGAGATTTTTTTATCCGATACATCTAAATATCTGTTTCTACTATTTCTTACCGTCTCTTAGAAAGGACATCGGTGTTTTAGTATGAGTTCCATTAAAACCGTGGATGATAAGAACGTTTTTTCTAGTCTTCTTCCATCCAAAATCTCTCAAATCCCTATGCCGGACATCGATCCATTGTTTGTATGGCCGTTCCCTGCTCATGGACCATCGATTTAGATAGTTTTCTCTCAAAATAAGAAAATAAAGCAATTATTATACTCAAAAAGGCAGGGCTCTAACTAGACTTTTGAGTCTTGGATGACACTAACATCCACCCGAAGCATTTTTAACTATTGTAATAAAAGTTTGTTTACGGCACATTATTTATTGCTTCTGTTTAATTTAGGAATTGTTTGTTATTATTGACATCATATGATGTTTTGGTTTGTTTAAAATTCATATTTTGGAATGGAGAAGTAAATCGTAATGTTTCTAACGCTCCTTAAAGTAAAATCAAAGGAAATGTTTTTAGAATTTGAATAGTTTTAATTGCAATATAAAACTAAAATGATTCAAATATTCAATCAATTAAATGTATGCCATGTTTAAAAATTGCGATTGAAAACAAAATTAACAATGTTTATCGAGTAAAATCCTGAACGTAATGAACTACCATAATCTATGAAATTACAAAATTGTGAAATTAAATAGATACAAAAAGTAAACTATATTCTATTACATATCACGAAGTTATACTCACGGAGTGTATAAGAAGAAGTTTATCTCGCTATCCGGACACTTCGATTCTCGTTTCATTACGCACCTCCAATACCGGAAATCGATCATCGACATCAAACTGGTTTGTACATCTGTTGCTGTGAATAAAGTGTGTTTCTAGGGTACCGTAGCGAAACGTAGAACTGTTTCAGGTAATTATGTTACGTTTACTAACAATTAAATTGAACAAAATTGCCTTAGTCAATCCATTAATAATTTTATGATCACATTAAATAAAACAACAAAAACTTACGAATTTTCAATAATTTTTTTATTGAAAACTAAAATACATTGTAATGTTTTTTTATTACTTATGCGTATTGCTATTATAATTATTATATGTAGTTAATAAGTATGCAAACTAAAGTGCTATTGGAGAATATTTTCCTTTGCATTCTTCAATTAAAGCTATTCACATATCCTAATCATTATATGTAATATCTGCATTACAATTTGCACAAGGATATATATATATGTAAATTCGTATTTATATTTTATAACATATATCTTATCAATTTAGTATGTATGAAAATAAACATGAAATTCTTATTTTTACATAATATACACAAAGTTTATATATAAATATTCTTAACAAATCAGTTTTCCTCAAACAAACCATTGTTTGAGGAAAACTGACCAGTACTATACAAAACCGGGAGACAAATAAAAAATCAGACTTTTCATACAATTTTTTTTTTTTCTAAAAACGGAACTAAATAATTTACAATGATTTACTTTTACCGAGCTCAGAGCAGTTGTATTCGAAAATAAAATCTGTATATAAAGTGTTACTTTAGTTTTGTAAATTTATTTTCTTTTCTTTGATCGTTAAAACACGATGGCACTATAACCGCTTTCTCTACCTACGATAGGTGAAACATGTCCGTTGGCCATTCACTTGACTAAAGTTTGTTTTTTATATTCATAGTGATAAATTATTATTAACAAAATCTTCTCTAAATTTGCATTAATTTTATATTGTACTTAAAGAATATAACCAAAGTGAAAGTTAAAAAAGAAACCATTACAATTGTAATAATCATATTACTTTCATTGTTTAAAGCAAATTGAGGGTAAAATTTTATATTTAATGTTATAATACTTTTACCTTGAATTTTATATTTTTTTCTAAAGCAGGCAGCAACATTTTATTTTAATAATTATTTTGTCACTATTTCTATTTAATGTACTTATTATAATATTACAGGTTTAGAAGCATTAAAAAATTACATGATCTTTAATCTGAGAAATACTATTAAAAAGACTTCAAAACATCCGCCGTTGAACCAAATTTTGTCTAAATAATAAAAAAATGCCGTAATTTGCAAAAATTACTCACTATTAGTATTTGAATACTTTATATGTTAATGACAACCGTATACTAAAATAATATTAGCTTCGGATCAAGTATAAAAACGTATTTGATATAGAATCGTATGAAAAAAATTAAAGTAATATACGAGAATTAATTAATCTATTCACATGATAAGTGTCTTAATCTAGTTAATATTTCTCATTTACAACAAAGCCAAAGTACAATTAAACTACATTTATTTAAAAACCTTAGAAATTAAAACAATATATATTTTTATTATTTTCAAATATTTATGTACTGAACATAAAATATTACTTACATATTTTTGGACAAGAAATAAATGTTATAAAAACAATTAATCCACTCTTAACTATAAGCATTTTAGTGTCCTATATTATGATACTTTTTATTTATAACATCAACTTTTGTTTGTTAATGATTACTAGTAACGATTATTACTTAAAAATATTTTGTTATCACTGGTAAAAAAGTTCGTATCAGAAACATTATTAGAATTTTATAAGCTGAATAAAACGCGTTGATTCTTCGAGTAGGACTGTTGAACTGTTTAGATTCTCCGAAACAGCAAACGAACGGTTGTGGTTGCTATCATTGCCATAAACTTAATTTTAAAAGGGACAGTCTCTATTCATTTACTTTCTAGTCTGTGTTAAGGACCGATTGTAAGTTCATAATCTATAAAATTTGCTCGGAGCTATATACATAATTTATTATTTATTTGCTATTATAAAATAATATAATACAAAAGGTTTGATTCACAATTTTTGTTTAAAAATTGTAATTAAAAAAGGATTTAACGTTAAGTTTGCGATTCTTTAAATTCTTTAAACAGGTATTTCAAAAATATTTGACATAATTTAATTTTCACGCAAATATTTTAATGACTGCTTTAAATGAAATGATAAACCTTTATTCTACGTATACAATTTGTTCCAAATGTACACTCGGATGTACGTATATTTTAAATTATTTCAAAGAAAGACTGTCTGGAATATATTTATAAATATAAACGTTAACTTAGCATTCACATTAACCGCTTCTTAAAGCACGATCACGTAAACAACCTAAAAGCGCTCGAACTTGGGAATGTACTTATAAATACACATACATATGTATAAACTAACATGCAAGGTTACCATGTCAGCCACATCAAATCTGAATCAGTCACTGAATACGACATACTACAATCTGAGCAATTTCCAAATGTTGAATGTGTGTATATATCGTCATTAACATTTTATAAACATCTGGTCGGTTTATATATTTCCTATGACTGTTCATAATATTCAAACAATATTCGGGTATATTTTGTGAAAAGCGAAATTTATGCAACGAAGCATAACATTCTCAACCTAAGTACGAAGTAGGCCACAAAAATGGAAATCAAGTTTGAGATGATTGCTACCTGTTTTCTTCAAAAGGAGATATAATTATTTTAGGTACTACAAAAACTATCCTTTTATATTTTTATTGAATTAAATTTTTCAACCACGAGAAATACGTAAATTGTTAGGATAGATTTCATTAAATTTGTTTAAAATGTTTAGAAATTGAGAATCATTCCTAAACTTT
Organism: Pharmacophagus antenor; assembly: GCA_018245475.1. NCBI lineage: Eukaryota > Metazoa > Arthropoda > Insecta > Lepidoptera > Papilionidae > Pharmacophagus > Pharmacophagus antenor. Next base: position 5,928 of record DWQX01000954.1, read on the forward strand.
AAGTACCAAAGATCTGCTCATGAAAGTAAAAAAATCACGATATTTTAGGCCAAAAAGTTGGGCGATCAAAAATAATCATGGTGTGCTGCTGACCGAAATAGACGAGGTCAAAGTACGATGGCGACTATATTGCGAGAACCTGTAAAAGGACTAGAGAAGAGCAACTGCGTCGTCTATTCTGAGTAAAAATCTTGAGTCTGACATTTTAGAATCTGAAATTAGGGAAGCTCTGAGAAAATTAAAGACTAATAAATCAGTCGGTAGAAACGGTATATTCGCTGAGAAACTAAAAAATGTCGGAGACTCAGGTGTCAAAATTATAAAATACTTGTGTAATCAACTTTGAAACAGGAAGATTACCCAGGGATTGAAAAGAATCTCCATTCATGCCTCTGCACAAAAACGTTCAACCACGATATGCGAGATATACCGGTCAGTGACACTAATATCACATAGTAGTAAGATCGTCCTGTATATACTCAATGGCCTCCCACCTATTGTTAACATGTGGTAACTAATAGAGAAGAGGCGGGTTTGTTACGATCCAATAATTATATGTTTTATTGACTACTCTAAGGCGTTTGACATAAATTGAAATGACTATGGAGAATTCTTCGAGAAATGGGCGTTCCTCAACACTTAATAACACTAATAGGCCTTTATGAGGAGTTTATGAGTCAATGGTCGAGATGAATAGTGTAGTGTCAAGTTCTTTGAAGACTCATAAAGCAGTCCGCCAGGAATGTATTCTCTTCTCTCTACTATATATGGCGAATACATTATGAGGACAGTGCTAGAAGAATGGAATGGCGGCTTTTCAGTGGGGGGGGGGGCAAAAAAACCAGCAACCTACGATACGCGGTTGATCCTTACTCAAAACAATAATTAGTGGAACTGTTTGGTAGAGTCGAGCGTGCGAGTAAACTAGTGGGTCTCTCCATTAATAAAATGAAAACCAAAGTCATGATAGTGGATCGAGCCGGGGTTTTAGCATAAACAGGAAAACTGGCTGACTTAGAATTTGTTAACTAATCTGTGTACTTGGAATCATTCATCATAATCAGAAAGGTTGTGAGGGTGAAATTCGGAGACGCACACAAATGTGCAAAGCCGCAATCAGTAAATTAACCAGAATATGGCAAAACAGAAAAATGGAGTTGAAGGAGAATGTTGCGTATACCATGGACAGCAAAATGAACAAATAATTCCATTCTAAAACAACTTAAGATTAAGAGTCGATTATAGACTACCTGCTACCAACGAGTCCTCAGCTATTTTGCTCACATTACCCGGAGAGAACCAATAGCCTCGTCAAATTGGTCGTTATTGGAAAGATCGAGGGTAAAAAGGTCATGGTGGCGGTTATCTACTCATTGGTCGAACCAAATAAAAACATTAACGGGACTCTATTCCAACTGCCCTGAAACAAGCGGATAGAGCAGAATGGAAACCGCACGAAAAGTAGAATAAGGAATTTATTAGGTGTCGCCCGTCAGAAATTAATTCTTAATGCACGGAAACGTCTACTGTTGTATGTTTGTTTATATCGAAACATCTTAATAATTAATGAAACAATATTTTTCCAATAACTTTGATTAATTTTATTGAAAAAATGTTTAATATCAATATATTATCAAATATATCATTTGTTAAATATACAGAAACACCAGTTTTAAAACGTTTATAACGATTTTATGATAAATCGATTAAAAAAACCGTACAAAAAGCGGTTTTTCTGTATATATACATAAATATGAACCCCTCACACACACACATATATGTATAACATATACATAAATAGTCTTTATTTATTTAAAATTTCAATGCAGAGATGAATATAGGGTGCGAAAAATTATTGTCAAGATAAAATAATAACAATGTAAATAAAGATAAGAGAGAATGGAAGAATTTTATAGAAAACAAAAGCTAAGGATGCATAGTAATTATTAAAAAATATACTTTTTGCTCTTGGGTTTGGAGATGTTTTTGCTGTTAGTCTTTTTGACGACTATTACAGCTTCATCTGGCACTGGATCTCGAATCCCGTGGTCCGTAAGCTATAAAAGATACTTAAAATGTTGTTCTTTTTTATGACAAGTAAGAGGTTAACCATCGACCATTACAATGACAGATGAGAAAATTTAGTTAAGTTAATACTAGTAGCAGAAGAGTATTACTAAAATTTTACAAAATCGACAATTTCTACACTTTTAAAATATTTGTAGTCGTTTAAAAGGTATGTACATAAATTATACACGATAAGATTATTTATACAATTTTAATTCAGTACTGATGTTCATAACACTACAAATTTTTATACTTTCTGGGGTCTTATAATTTTCTTTATAAATGAACGTTTATCCAAAAATATACTATTGCTGTAAAACTGAATCACGACTTGCACTAAGGATGACAATAGATATTAACTTAAACTAATATAATATTATAAAATTATGCTGCAAAATTGATTTTAAATTACCGATACAATTCACGTCTAGTTGTAACTGTCGAAACTATGTTTACGTTCATACCATAGACTAAACCAATGTTAAAGATTGTATACATATAAATAGATAAAAAATAAATCTGTCATAGTCACGAGCTTATGAACATAAGACATGCTGATTATTTAACGTAATTTAGTACAAACGCAATCTTGTTAACATTTGACTTTATTTGAATTCAAGGTCTAAGCAATCGTGTGCGTGCTGTGTTCTAGTGTTAAATTATAATATATTACGTAAATTACCGTACTGGCGAAAGGAAGAATAGTATTTGCTATAGTATTTTCTTGTTTATTGTATAAATAAAATATAATTTAAATTACTTATTTCACGATTTAATTTAAAAGTGAAATTACTTTAATAACAGTATTAAATAAATTTGACATATATTTCTAGTACCTTTTATGAAATTACCATATTAAATAATAGACGGTAGGTTTTATTTCCATTATTTTAAATATTTTTATCGCTCAGTATTTTTAACTTTTTGTAGAAATTTAGATACTTCATTTATGGACGTCTAACAAAATCATTTAACAGCTCATACCATTCCAACTTTTTAATTATAAAAACACTCGGTATGAATTACATTCCAAAATTATCTAGAACTATGCAAGGTTTTCCGACAGTTTTTTGGTGAACTTTAAATATTTGGCTTTGTTCTAAGCCTATTAATCATCGGATTCGTGGGAACTGAACCGAAGAAACTGTAAAAGTTTGGAAACTTTTAAAGACTAACAGCGAAAACATTCGAATATAAAAAAAAAATCTTTTCAAATTCTGGCCAATTTTGGATCTGCAAGCACCGATTTCGATGAAAATAATAATAATAAGCAAGTGGCTGCATTAAGACAAGCAGTCATTAACCTTACTTAAAATTAATTGAATATTACCAAAACAAAAAAAATATGTAATAAAAATTCTTAAACAAAATGATTAAAATGTAACGTTATTTAAATAGCACGATGAAGAGTAATAAAATTCGTTTATCATCTTTATGATATAGTTCAAATTACATACCTTAAGAAATTACACATAGCTGTGATATTGTTTTATGATATGGAAATATCCATATTGATCTGGCATAAATTTATGCCAGACCAATATGTTTTCCACCTCAATAAATTTTACAGGGAAAGTGTATCATCTAAGCTTCAAAAAATGGATCATAATGGAGTAGAAACAGGTGTAGTACTATGACTTGTGTTTTATAGATTAAAGTATTGAAATACTGATATTTTTTTGTAATTAGGTGTTCGTGTTTACACATTTGTCGGTAAATAACTTTTTTAAATACTAAGCGTGAGTAATGAGACATTAACACGTGTGCAAATTATATCAACGTAAACATTATATCAAATATTTATTCTTACATATGGTTTTTGTTAATAAATCTAAAATAAAGTGAATTCCGTTATATTCACTAATAAAAATCTTTTCTTCGCGTTAACGTAAGCGATAACTTTATTATTAATACAATTACACTAAAGATGCTTTGTCTTTCATTGCTTCGTTAATTATATTTTGTGACTAGACAAGGAACAAATTTTTACATATTTTTTACGATATATATTCACATGTAAAAATATAGCATATTTTTTAAAATAAGTAATCGCAAAGTACGTTATTTATTGAAATATAAAATTTATTTAATAAAGGACGTCTTTAGATAGTTTATCACTATATCATATAACAATTTAAATAAATATATATATATACATGTATGTGTATGTTTGTGTTGTTAGGTTTCAAAGGCTAAGATGCATCGTGTCGAATGGGTTAGCTACTCGCAATTAAGTCTTAATGGTCAAACTTATAATATTTTTTTTTCTCCCTTTAAACTAATATGAATATGTAGTGTAGAATTTACTATTTCTGTTTAATATAAAAGTTTCTTTATTAAACCATAACTTCGTTTCTCCTTAAACAGTCGATAAACACAACAGTTACTTCTATTTTCAAAACAAATCTAAAAATATTACTTTGGGAGGTATATGTGATGTATGAATTTTGTACTACATTTTTTTATTATTATGTGACTAGACGTACTTTTTCTTCTAAGCCCAAAATAATATTAAACTACGTACTACTATGCAATTTGGTTGTCGCATTGACATATTAGGCAATGCGTATTATTAACCTAGTAATACCACTATCTTAAGAGTTTGAATTTATTTACCATCGCTTTATGAATAATAATATTGTAATACAGTTTAATATTTTAATAATCTTATCATCCATATAAAAGTTATAACTCTCTTTAGATCACAGACAATATGCAAAACAAATTTCTAAGCTCTTATAAGTTTGTATCGATATTTGAGGTATAAAGGTACTAACACATACATAAAAATTTCGCATTGCTAACATTACAAATATTGTATTGAGTTGAGTTAATTTGAATTAATTTCTATTACTTCATAGACAATGGAGATAAACGCAAGACGACGTAAGTAATTTTTTTTTATAACATTATCATAATATGACAAAAATAATTCCCCTTATTTACTAAAATAATTGTTAAGGTATCGTAATGATAATTTACTACAATATGAAAATGTTTTACAACAAATGTCGAATGTAAATAACAAACCCCGGTGTAGTAATTGGGAAGGTTTTATTAATGTAAACAATTATTTTTAAAATAAATACATACATTTTGAATTATAAGCGTAATTGTTCAACAATTGTATCACATATTACAAAATAGTATGCGTAAATAAGACAAATACTATTTGGTAAATATTAGTTGATTTCACAACTTAATTCGTCGTTCTGTTTAAATTGAAAGAAATCGCAGATGCTGGTATAAAATGTGTTTGCGATGTCACCAAAAAGACGCAACGCAATCATGGCAACCGTCATGGTGGACAAGAATACTTCCGTTTCCGTTTTTCCCCACATACAGACAGACAGCACAGCAAGTTTGTATTCTACTTTTCTGTGAGTGAATTTTGTAATAATCAATCGTAAAAAAGGCATAATATATTTTTTTTGTCATTTTATGCGTGGAGAATTTTTCCTACAAAAATATGCTACGTCCATAACAGAGTGAACGTGGTTAAGATATATGTGATATATCTGACTTAGCTCTGAGACTTTTTATATAATACATTTCTGTACTTCAGTAATTTCACCTAGATACAATATCCTACAAACCGAAACATAATCATCACACAATAATAATCACTTATCTATGCATACTGCTAATTAGTAGATTCAAAACGCCGTCCAATAGTATCTAGGAAGATAAGCTCTGGCTGTAATTTCTTTTTGTAAGATCATTACTTGTGTTGTTATGAAAATGAAAAATATGTTAATTATTGAATAATCGTACTTTAGAACTTTTTGTATCGTCTTTATCATGTAAGAAAACGAGGTATATGAGGTAATTACTGCCCAAAGACATTGGTAGCACAACTAAGGTATAAGAGGTATTTTATTTATACGATTACATAACCTAGGCGTTAAATATTTTATTTTTTTTAAGTATAATGTTATTTTTACGTGATGTGGTAAGTCATACAAGTGCTGAAGTAATTATGACCCGTTAAACTATTGTATATTAAACTATACTATTAATATAAATTATTATATTAAAATAATATTAAAGTACGATGAACGAAAATATTACATATTTTAGAGATTGATAATAATTATTTTGTGATAATTCTACCACGATAGTTACATTAAGTTCTAATTTCTTATCAAATATATAATAATTGGAGAAATTTTGTCTGATGATGACTAAGTATTTAAATTCAGCCAAATATGCCCGTTCTTATAACTTCGAGCCACGGAATGGCGTGAAGTTTACACGATATTCATTACATTTTTGGCCCAAAATACTGAAACATAAATCCTAGGTTAAGGGCTTAAATATCTTAATATTTATATTATTATAATTTATTGAAGTCTTGCTGACGTGGGGTATTGCATACGTTGAAATTGGAGATGCAGTTTCAATAAACGGCGAATTGTTTAGCATGACGATTCTAGTCATAGCCGCGTACTTATTTGGGTGGCTATGGTTGAAAATCACAACGTTGCCAGCACTTATTGGGATGCTATTTACGGGAATATTATTTCAAAATTTACAACGTGTGCACATGACAAACGAATATAGCAAACTAAATCAAGATTTGAGGTAAGATGTATGTAGTTCCCGTTTTAAAGTTTAACTTAGGTGTTTAAACATTGACCATTAGCTTATTTGAGGTTTGTTGTTATTTTTATTACGTGTTATTATTCAGACTTAACATCAATGCCAAAACATGTTAAAAACAACTAGTATTATACTTTGGTTCAGCTAATACTGCATGCAAACATCGTATGTCCTAGCCGTAACATTTTTCGCCTCGTAATAATTAAATGAAATTGTTAAAAACAAATTCTCATAATGTATGTATTACACAATATTTTTTAAAACCTATGCGACTCTTAAGAAAATAATTTTATAATTCTTAATGTAAGTAATTATCCTAATAACAATAATTGTTATAAATACATACATTGAATTGACATAGATATAGATGTGCAAACTTTAAGCATTGGTACTTAAGGATTTGGACCTGTTCATAAATGACATATTTTGTATTGATTGTAGAAAACTAGCGCTTGTAATCATACTCATAAGAGCAGGATTGGGCCTTAACGCAAGTGTTTTAAAGAAACATTATTCAGCAGTGCTGCAACTGGGTTTATTGCCGTGGATAGTTGAATGTGTAGCAATATCTATTTCGTCGCACTATTTACTCTCCCTACCTTGGATTTGGGGTAAGGCATAAACAGAAATGATGTTAAAATATTATTAAAATCTACGAAATTAAAAGTTTGCTCTAAAACTGAAAAAAATATGTAAGCCTTGTAGCATTAAGTGATACCGACGTGAACAGTGGAGTTTTGATGTTGGTAATTTTAAACACTTTTGGTTAGCTACCGTTCTTAATGTCAATTTACAGCTATAACTATATTTCTGTTTCGCCAGTCATAGATATGAGAGCCGGAGTATTCTGTGCGAGCACGCTTCACTACCTACGGCCTCATTGTCACTTAACACCATGTGAAATTCTTTTGAAGTGTTAGTTATTTTTGTAATAATAACATAATGAAAACCAATTTGTTTTTTTAATGTTTTTTTTTAAATAATGTTATTTCAACAGGTTTCCTTCTCGGATCAATGATAGCCTCCGTTTCCCCTGCAGTTGTGGTACCTTGCCTGTTCAGATTGCGTGACTCTGGGTATGGTGTCGCTAAGGGAATACCCACAATGCTTCTGGCCGCTGCGGCTATCGATGATTCAATAAGCGTAGCTATATTTGCTATTATTTTAAATGCTACGTTCTCCACAGGATCGACGATATATAACGTTGTTGTGGTTAGTGTATATATATATATTAAGGCTTACGACACAATAACGTGGTATTAGGCTTTCCGTGTTATTTATTACGTCAGGCCTCTTGTTAATGTTAATAATTATAAGACTAACAGTAATATTTATAATTTCAGGGACCTTTATCGATAGTAGCCGGTGTGGGACTCGGCTCTCTATGGGGTACTATTTCTTCAGTTATTCCTGAAAAAGGAGATAAATACGTAGTTCCATTGCGATTCTTAATATTATTTCTAGGAGGCCTATTCTCATTATTTATTTCCAATTTAATTGGATGGAGCGGAGCAGGTGTACTTGTAGCTCATATTCTTAATTTTGAATGTTTCTTATAAGTGCAATAGTTTTAATATAACGAAATTGTTGAAACAGGTCCTTTAGCGATTGTATCATCAGGGTTCATTGCAGCATACTTTTGGGAAAAACAGGGTTGGATAGTTAATAAGAACCCCGTCAGTGAAATCTATAGAATCTTGTGGATATTCTTCGAACCTATTTTGTTTGCTTTTACTGGAGCACAGATAACGGTAAATTACCTAAATAATCAAGTGCAAATTCTGTACATAGTACTCAATCGTTGAACATATGAAATACGTTTTAATTTTATCAATAATAAAAGATGTAACAAATAAGAAACTTGTTTTACACGACGAATACACTATTTTATTACTTCGCTTTCTATAAGTTTGTTTTGTTAGAAGATAATTTTATATACATTATATTCTGTTCTGAGATTCAATTTTAACATGTTTTTAAATTAGTACAAAGGATTTCAAAAAATATTTTATTATACAGATTAGTGCATTGGATCCAGAAGTTATGAAAATGGGTGCAATTTGTTTGATATCATGTTTATTATTACGTATGATTACGACATTTTTAGTAAGTTTTGGATGTGGATTAAATAAAAAAGAAAAGATATTCATAGGCGTTACGTGGTTGGCAAAAGCGACGGTACAAGTAAGTGAAAAATAAACAATTTATATAAAACCTATATGAGATATTGTGAGAATTTTTTTAACCATGTCAAATTTTTTTGAATTTTTTTGTTTTTTTTTTTTTTTCAAAGTAAGTTTTCCTACGCTCTTTATGTCTCTCACGATAGGCAGCTTTAGGACCAGCAGCATTAGATTTAGTAAAAAGCGGTAAAACATCGGGTTTATTACATCTTGAAGAAGAAAAATTTGCAAAAACAATCCTTGCAATGAGTGTACTGAGTGTAGTGTTGTCTGCACCATTAGGGGCAATACTTATCGCTATTACTGGACCAAAATTATTAAGCCGAGAACGTAAGTATGTTTATTTTACATGAAAATAAATTTGTACAAATAGTGATATTATTTTAATTATTTTTTACAGCGGAATCTCAAACGTCATGTAACTTAGAAATATCTGGAAATGCAACTGCAACTCCGTTGTGATTACAAGATTTTATAGCATCGATTTTTAATTTACTTTGTTAAAAAATTATCTATAAGGAATAAGTTCTGTATTTATAGGAATTGCATATAATTGTTTTTATTTTATTTTTTCTTCTAGTTCATAAGACCTCGAATCGATTTTATTTTGGGAATACCAACTTATAATGGCCAACTTTACTAATCGTAATAATGATAAACTGACCACCATGCGGTTAAGACAATAAGTATTGAATGTAGATGTTATATATCTTTTTTAATTATATTACAAGTATACAAATAACATCTTTTGTACGAAAGTGCTACAATAAAAGTAACAAGAAATAATTTATTACCCACAGACTTTGCTCTGTCGGTGCAATCTTGTAAAATAGAATGAAAATATAGATAAATTATCACTGAGAATTGTTTAGACAGTGTGATGTTTAATGCTGCAGCGTCCTCTAGAGCAAATCATCGGTTAGCACAAAAATCTTATCCATTCCATTATATTCAAATACCATATATCATTATTTTTTACGTAATTTTGATGAATATCAGATAACTGATACATATATATATAAGTTAAAATAGTGACTGCCAAAAATTTATATATAAGATGAACACATAAAATTAAAAAATATGTCTTTACTAATTTTTTTTTCTTTATTCCTTCACTAAAAGATTGGACAAAATATTAGGCTGTATGGAGACAGGTCTTTGCATGTCTCATAAGTGGCGAATTGAACTACAAAAACGGACAAAATGACAAACTTTAATGTAAATATAAACAAAACTTGATTTAACTCAAAAGTATAAACGATAATGAATTTCTATATACTTTCACCAATTTCTTAATATGCTAATACGTATTTCAACAAAATTTATATTCAGTAATAATTGAATACGTAAATATTTTGAATACAGTTATAAGTAATCAAAGTTGTAAAGTGCACAATAACAGGCAAAGAAAATGAAGTAAAAGAAAATACATGATGTCCGTCATAATAATAGCTGTAGCCACTGAAAGTGGTGTACCTATTTTTTCGCGAAAACGCGGTAATAATGAAAATGTAAATTTTTGAATTATTTAGTAAATATTATATATTTTTATTATTTACAATAATTTATTTTATAGGGTTTTCCCGTGTTTCAGATACAATTTTCCACAATTGCTTCTCTTCATGGGATAAACATGTTTAGTAAATGCCACAACTTATCTGTAATTACTACACAAGTTGAAAATGGTAGTATTCTCTGGAAAGAGCATAACAAAAGGTGAGGTAATTAATGATAAGAAAAATTCTACAAATCTTGTTTTTTTTTTATTATTTAACTTATATATTTAAAAAATGTTATCTGAAGGAATTGTTGAATGAATTTTTAAAAATTCATACATTTTGTATATCTACTCTCCTTCTTTTATTCATTTCAGTGTTACACTCATAGGCATAGTAACAGGAGGATTAGAATGTGACTTGGAACTTCTTCTATCGTGCGTAAATGATGTAATGGTTTTTTGTGTAGGAAAGAAAGAATTACAAAATCTTAAGAATATTGATCAGTTGAAGAGAGACTTAAGGCAATGCTATCCAATTTTAGATTACTTACTTGAATCATTAGATCCACACTCTGTTCTACCTATGACTTTGGTACTGGATCTTGTACCAAGTTATTTATGTCTGCAAGAACAACAGCTACAAGTAAGATATATTTTTATTAAAAATTACTATAAACATTATGACGTAATTAAATCTGTGAATGTAATATAATTTTTTAATTGGTTATATGAGCTAACACAACCTCAACACCCTGATACTCAAACCTAATGTTAAGCGACAATCAGGCCCTAGATGGTGAAACTTGTTTGTCTAAAATAGTTCTGGCTCTTACATGTACTAATGACTAACACAGCTACACTATATTGGTGGCAGGTTTACATAATAGGTAATAGCTATCCAGTGGGGTTCGAAAAAACATTTATACTTTTGGGTTAAATATTGTATTGTTTATGTTTACACATAAATTAAACATTTTTTCTGTTTATATGTAAGTATGAAACAATAATTGCAATGTTAGCATTTTAACATCATATCTTTTGAATTTTAAAACTAAAGGATATGTTATTATTTCATTAATTCTACACCTACAAATATGTTATTTAAAAGTATGTGAAGTTTTAACAATGAAAATATTTTATAAGCAACAAATAATGTGATATAAATCGTAGAGAAATGTGGATATTACATTACAGTAAAGTCCCTGTCAATTTTAATATTATGAATTATCTAGTGCAGCATTCAAAGCAAACTCTTGGAAAATAAAGACTAGGAACAGTACTTTGAAATTATGATTTTTTCAGGTTGTTTATTATATCCCAATTATCTAATATCTTGTAATCTATAGCACATACAAAACATATTTCAGCAAGTTTTAGATAACTATGCAGATAAGGTAACAGGACGATGGGCATGTCTTAGTATTCACGGGCACTTAGTAGCAACAAGCTCAGATTTCTATGAACTGGACTCACGTGAATCAAAGCTGCTTCTACTGTTGGCTGCAGCACAAGATGGAGCACCTTTGAGGGATACATTGGTTTATTTGCCATACATGAGCCCTGAAGTTAGCATTTTTTAAGATTTATGTATTAAAAAATATATTACGATTATTAAATTAATATTTTTTTTTGCAATATCCTATGAATTACAGACCATTAAATAGCCACCATGTTTTCTCACATTTTATCTTTTAAACAAAAAAATTTTGCATAACCCTTACAGATCTGGATAAAAATTAATTGATTTCATACTAACTAAACTGTTGTATTATTACTCTCCAATTTCAGGTAGCGTTTAGGGCAGTTACTTGCAAACTTTTAGCAGACGTGTACGTTCTCGTCGTTTGTGGCGCTACGCCTGCATTGACACAAATTGATGAAATTGTTCTGCAGTGTTGGGAGGGATACGCGCAAATTATAAAGGAAGCGAAATTAGTTCATCCACGAAATTTCCCAAGTAGTATTACTTTCGATACCTGCATTCTAGGGTTAGTGTTTAAACAATTATAGATTTTACTTTAAAAATGTTTTAAAGAATGTGGTTTGCGTTATTGAAATGTTATCTTTCTATTGGAGATATTTTACGATAATTAAAATTCAAACCTGGAAGTAACTACAGAAAAATTAAATCACAACTTATAGCAAAACGATAGCTATATGATGTGGAAATAAATAACAATCTATATTATTTGTAATTTGAAAATAAAATAAATCACTTTTGGCCTATATTCCATGCAATTCATAAATCATCAGTTTGTTATACTTTTAGCATCTTCTTAATTCATATTAATCGACGGAGATGTGTATTTTCCCGACATTTGCAATCATCAAACCAAAAAAGTAGAGGAATGTCAGGGACGCATCGAATGGACATTTTAAGAACATTTTACGTTACTTCAGCAAGGAGTTTAGCGCCAGAATTAAATTTTGGTGAAAATTTAGATAAAGGTATATATGAAAATCTTAAAATTTGTAATTATAGAAGAAATTTTTTTATTTCCTAATTTAGTAATTGTAATAATTAAATCGTAACCAGATTCAGAGAAGAATTCACTTTATATTTTAGCAATATGTCAGAAAATCTTAAATAATCCAAAGTAGTGATTATTACATTATGCTTCAAAATTTATTTAATTTTGCCATAAGAGGATGCTCGAGGTCCAATAAATGACAAAAAAATTACATTTCAGAAAATAACACTAAAGCAATCTGCAATGTATCAGAAACCTATTGGTGTTCTGAATACCACAAATGTCACGCCCAACGTTCTTCAAATCTTCTATGCTGCGTGCTTTATGCCCCAACAGTACCAACCCATACTATGAGGTAAGTTACATATCTATCTTCTCTTTCATTCCACATGCTCACCAAATATTGATTCATTGTATTTTAGATTGTTGACAACTCAAATGTTGCAAGAATTTCTTTCAAGTAAAGACATTCATTGGTGATATATTTTGGCCCATGCACAAAGTTGAAATCAATGGAAAAATGTGAATGTATGAGCGAACATCTTATGGTATATTTGCTTGGATCTGCTGTGAAATAACATAGAATTCAAAAGGGGAAATTTATTGTAATCCGTCCATTATTTTTAAATAAATTGTACTACTCAAAAATTAAATTGTTTTATTACAAGAACATTCAAACACTAAAACACAATATGTGCTAGCTTAACTAGGCTCGTAATTAAATAAGTCACTATGAAGGCTGTTTTTATTAACAAAATAAATAAAGAACATACCTTAAAATATCTCATTTGTTTAGTCATAAATTTAATTTCGCTACTGTTCACAGTAAATCATTATCCATCATTTCCATGTTTATAAAAATTATTTAAGATATTGGTATAGCCATAGCTAATATTATTAGTCTTCGACGAAAATTGTACATATTTGGTGTATAATCTAGTTCTATCAAATGAAAAATAAATTCATGATTTTTAAATGCCGGTCACTTGTAAAATTGTTAAACTTGCTATTTTTACACAGTTTGATCTCATTAATGCTAACAATAAATTAAAACAAATCCAGAACTTAATACTTAAAGTTGGCTCTGAATGCTTTTATTATATATTATTTAAATTAATATTTTTCATGGATTAAAAATGACATTGATTACAAAATGTGTACAATTCATTTTTTCATAAATATTTTCAATTATACAACATTACAATATGGCGATTAGTGAATTCAAAATATATGTGACAATTCACTAAAATAATTATAGGGTACCAAATCCTCTCGATACTGGAAGCAATAAATAATTATCGAATTTAGAATAAAAGTAGATAGAATAGAATAACTGATGGTTATTGATTCTAAATATATATATAGGTCATTGAGAAGAAGACTGTCACTGAGCAAAATAACATTTTTTCCAGGAAGAGCGTTTTAAGTTTACTTTATAATCCATTTAAAACTAGTTATCGCTGATGAAGTGGTGGTTAAATGCTACCATTTCTATTAATCGAGATGTTTCTGCAATCACGAGTATTCCGCGCAAACTGTAAGATGGCGCTTATAACTAAAAAACACAATTTTGTATAGTGACAGTCTTCTAATTAACCCCTTCCCAGCGAAGCGCTCAGAATTGAATTGCGCTCAAGGCAGTCGGCGTGACGGTGGAAGATCGAACGCGTGAACAATATGATACGCATGCCGTTTATGGATAATTTATATTTGATTATAAACAAAAATAACTACACAAGAAGCGGGTACTGCTAGCACATCAAAAACAAATGAATTTCGCCAAAAAGCTCAGTTCGCTGCGAAAGGATTAATAGATGATGTTGTTACACATTTAGGAAGTCGTCGTGTACGACTGACATGCAACGGTACGACGGCTCCTTGTAATTGAATATTATGAATATTGTGTGACCTAAGTAAACTTTTTCATTACTAATACTAAAAGATTCGCAGAAATTGATTGACAGATACAATGGCAGACATAAAAAATAAATGTTCATTATTACTCGTTTATATTAGCAAATATTTTTAAATATACGATGAACACGATTAAATATAAAAATTAGTAGCAAGTTTTTCGGGCATAATGCAATTTTAAAATGTTTTTATTTAAAATTGAAAATATTTTAATGAACACGTTTTAATTTAGTCTTGAATTTTATTGATCAATGTGAGTATCAAAAGTTCTTAACTATGATTTATGAAAATTTTTGGCCTCTTTCTTCCAAACTTTCAAACTCCAGAGATTTGTTTTCTTTTCATCAGTGGTAGTATAGACACAGATTAAACAAAACGCGATGTTTAAACATTAAATACTAATTGTAATCCAATACCAAATACCTGATATACTTAAAAAAATATTACTAAACAGATGAAACTGCATGTAAGGCCATAAACGGAAAAATACAGATATGATTGATTTTAAAACGATTTAATTAATAGTTAAAAAAAAATTAAAAGTAAATGCAGCAGTTATTACTTTTAACATATCAAAGACTATATATATTATGATATTAATCTATATATTTTCAAAACAAAAAAAAAATCACTTTGTCAATTGATATCATATTAAAACAAACTACTTGAAAAAATAAAGATCATGATCTTGCATCAAGTTCATTATATTGCATGCTTTAGTTTTTTTTTTAATTATTTCTCATAAAATCCGTTTTAAATGGAATAGAACAATTTATTAGCCTACCTAAATTCCTCTAGGACTTGGATTCGTACTTCCCCTTCGAACATAAACAACAGATTGTATCAATTACAACTAGTAAACTATTACAAACCAAAATATCTACTTAAAACTAGACATAGTTCTGCACTGAGGTTGCTTTATCTTATATTTTAACTGCTGTATTAAATCAAATATTTTCAATGATGGCCCCACTTTCATTTCTAATAGTTCAATTATTTCATCTTTGGACAATTGCAGCATCATAGCTCCTGTGATATGTGCAAAATTGATACAATAGGGTTGGCAGTCATTGACAGTGAGGAACTTAGAGACATCTGAAGTTGTCCAATTCTCAGGGTCAATGGAATTGAAAACCTCTAAGGGCACTGTGGTGTTGACTAGTCTAGGTATCACTTTATCTTCTACATCTTCTGTTGGCACTTCATCGGAATGTGTCGTATTCTGACTGGAATCCTGAGATGCTTCCGTTGGTGTACTCTATGAGAAATTATGTTTCATTTAAATGTGTTATATCTATTTCGTAATAGCTACTTCTAGGAAATTACTAAAACCTAAATAATAATATTCACGCCACAATCATCAATCTTGATTGATATCAACTTCATCTTCGAAAATATGACAGCTCCTTGACAAAAAAAACTTGCTTTTGCATTATGATCTAATATTTTTTCAGATTTATCTACAACAAGTATTGTATTTCAATTTAGAATCTTAAAGCTTAAGGTAAATAAATTGCTTATAATCAATCCATATCATTCTTTTTACAATTGCAAATTTAATATACTGCATTCAAATATAAATAATTATAAGTTGTTAGGTGATTTTTGTATATTTCTGAACAACTTGACATATATTCAAAATAATAATATAGAGAAACATAACACATGTTTAAAAAATCAGTCTGTATCAAGGAATATAAACAGCTAACAATGATTTGCAATTATATTGGTACCAGATAACATTAGATAAACTTTTAAAATGTTAATAATAAACTTTTAATAAGTATAGTATCATGTGACATCTAAATTTTAATCAGTTATTTTAATATTTATTTCCACTAAATACATAAGATAAAGACTTCAATAGTTGGGACTTCAACTCACGATTATATCCAAGGTTGCTTCACTGAGTCTATCACTGTTATCTTCTGTAGTATCCTTTAACTCTAAGTCAACATCCATTTTACAAACTTCCTCATTATTAGGCACACTGTCTTCGGGGCGAGGTTCTGTTTCGCCGGACACCTCTGACACACTCGTTGGAGGAGACAAACTTTTCATGTCTCCCAAGTCAGAGTTTTGAGAACTTTCCTCTGTTGTATTCGGGTGGGAGATTCCTTTAGCCACTGTAATAATTGATTTTAATTTAATTTAATTATATCTCTTAACCACCTGAAACTAAGATACAATATGTGAACTTAATGTTGATGAGCATTATCTACCAGTTAACTTGAGAGTTGTTCAAAAATTGAAGCAGGCATTACTAATATAAATAATGGCCTGACTAATATAAATAAGTGCGAGTTCGATTCACACCGCGAGGGTCTATACCATAAACGTCAATAAAATAAGGGTTCTTGTATTATTTTATTTTCATATCTATATTAATCTAGCAGTAATGGAGGCCACACAATCTGCAAAAAAAAATTCAACTTTCTACCTATTATACTGTTTCTGAAGTTGAGCCCACTGATAAACGAATAGACAGACGGACGACGGCGAATTAGTAATAGGGTTCCATTTATCACCCTGTGGTTACGAAATACTAATTATTAAAAAAGAACGCTTAAAATTATATCATTAAAAAAAAATCGTTGTTACTATTACTGTAACTAATCTTTATTAGTATAACAATTTCGAGTTTAACCAATAATGGTGGATGTTACCAGGGGCACCAAGAAATACCTCTACATAAAAAAATATTAAAACCTGCGTGATTTTTTCTATTTTCTATTTTGTTGGTCGTGTTTAAACTTTGAAGCAACTATGATTTATTAATTTTAGTGCATTATATTTCTTAAATCCAGTATGCCGTTATTTCGGGCTTGTATGGGAGTACCGCCACAGGATACTAGCATGTGAAATTACTGAGGGAAGGAAACCTCTCTAGAGCAACAAGTAGAATGTGGGTTTACGTATACAGCCTAACCAGCATCATGTTAAGGTGCGAGGCTTCTACTTGCCGCTTTCGATAAGATTAATAAATTAATTATTACATATTATCAATATAACCAGTGTCTCTTTAATTACTGTATTACATGTTGTCACGTAAACTTCTTAGTGGTGGTTTCGCTTAGATGAATTAAAAGATTAACATATTTATTTACTTTATAGGAGACAGGTAGAAACAAATTGTACATAAAATATATTCGACATAACTCATATTTATAATTAAATTTCTTCCTTAAATGATCTCACAGAGAACATTTTTGTTATAAACAACAAAGCATTTGTGATATAATTGATCATGCAAAAGTGTTATAGAAAATAGAGTATTTAGAAAAAGTAAAATTGTACTAAACTAATATTATGCAAAACTAATATTAACACTTTGAAGTTCGCATATTTCAGCTCAATTTTTATGTATGGCGCCGACGGAATTGCTAAGATTTTTTTTTTATTTTTATAGATATTTTATGTAAATCATATGCAACATAGCTTCTAAACGTAAAAAAAAAAAATTAAACATCCAATTTTTTGGTTATCATAAAAATTAAAGGCATAAAATTTGTTTAACATTATGGTGTCAGCGGACGGCATTTTTAAAAGGTAAAACGTTCGGCAAACAATCAGAATATTTATGTACCATTATGGGACAGTAGATTTTTAAGTTGACCTTTATAAGGAAAACGGGGCAGGATATATGTACAGTATATTTTAGACTCTTTCCATACCGTGCTTTCGTCGACGCCGATGTTGACGGTGAGCGCGGGGAGGGCGCGCGGGTCGGGGCGCGACGCGGCGCGGCGCTTGTAACGGACCCTCCAGCCGGTGGGCCACCGCTCGACACCAGCCTACCGGATATACATCAGTGCTATGCGCCCACAGCCACTGATCGTACTCCGAGCCCCAACCGTCGAAATGAACCTTAGAAACAACGAGTCGATTCGATTCATACAACGTAAAAAATTAAACATTTATCCACCGAAACACCTATAATAAGATCAATGCATCATCTTAATACAATTTCAATGACTATATTATTTATCAATCAGTGTTTGTTTTCAATTTTTCAGGTATTTTTATTTGTTCCGCAAGCCTGTAAAGTCTGCGGCGGAATTTATAGAGTTGCGGAACAAATGACTAATGGTTTCGAAAAGGAGCCATCGGAGGGCTAAGGATTAATAAGTAGGTACGTAAATATATCAAAATGGAGTAAATTCTGAAAACTCGTGAACACAAAATAGAGTTAAACGAAAAAAAAAGTAACCAATTATATGGACTTTAACACACTGACACAAGTATATAAATCTTTTCATCGGACTTTCGTCAAAATGACACATTCAGTACACTTGCGTGCGTAACTAGTGTTAATCGAATAAAAGGAGTTTTTATTTTTATACCTTGAGCAAATCGGCAACGACCCGCGCCACAGTTGCGACGCACACTAGACGTGGGTCCATGAGGTCGGCGCACTCTAGGCGCATACCAGCTACGAACCCATGCGACACGACGTGACCGCGAGCCGCGAACAGCGCCCGCCCGGCAGCCGTCGTTCCCGTACTACACAGGTACTGCTCCCAACTAAACTCCTCTACAGTGAACCTGAATAGAGAATACGCATATGATTCGGACACGTCTCTAGATCATGTGGCGCCCTCTAGTAAGCGCGCGTCATAACACCGGCGCAGGATCATTAAAAGTGTTGCGGCCGGCCGGCACGCCCTAACAAAGCTGCGCCCGTATGCAACGCACACCTTGCACCATTAGTAAAGCCGGCTCTGATTTGATAGGAACACAATGCTGTCAATCTGTTTCACCGACACTTCTCTTGAGCTATTAAGTTAATTGGATTGTCTATACAATAACTGCGTTCACTTTCTTTTCGGCTTACGCAAATATGACCATAATTCCTCTATTTGTTTCCAGCTTATATGACCTCTCAGTAACTGCAGATCTTTAAGAATACTTTGTACTCTTTTTTCTCTTATATGATCCATTTGCCCCTGAGTATTTGAAATGCAAATTTGATCATTAGGGCGATTCTCATGATCGCGTCATACGTTCTTCTGTTACGTCTAATCTTCATATACATTTCTGCAAAGTATCCTCCACAAATATTTCTCTCCAACCGTAGTCAGACTGGAACGAACTACCATAGAAGGAAAACTCTAAAGAAAGTTTCTAAGGAGGCTATTAAAAGCTTGCTATTAATTCATTATTTATCACAGCAGTTCTTCCTCTATTTATCTTTACTTTTCATACCTACGTTTTTGTTCTGTTTATGGTATAATTTACGAAATATATATGATAGATGTGTATATTTATTTAATTATTTTCTTTATTCCTTAAATTGTTTATTTCTTTTTGTTTTTTACTTATTTTCATGCTCCCTCACATTCTTCTCTGCTCAAACCTAAGAGACTGGCAGTGAACGCCATTTGGCTTTAAGTCTGCCTTATGTACAAGAATTTGTGCATTAAAATTTTAAAATACATAATAAATGATCTTTTTAAAATTTATTGCTTGAGAATGACATCTCTATGATTATATTTCGTAATTTTCTCCTTTGGTTTAGAAAGATATTTAAGAAAGAGTTAATATTAGAAAATTGTTATGTGGGGGGACATATAATATACTATGACATAACAACCGTATCTAAATCTATTAAATGCGTTAAATTATTATTACTAACGATATAAACTATCAATAAAAAATTTACGTTCTTATGCATCACTGACGGCTAAGAGCCATATAATTCATACAAATAATACAATTCTCAAGCTTAATCAAATCATCTTCGGAATTATGATGATATAAAGTGAAAACACGAACGAATATTCACCTGATGTTAAATGAAATAGCCTACTCCTTTACTGTAACATTGTGTTAAATCTCCCTTGCATGAGACTATGCAGGCACATATTAACACAGAATGTTTTACTGTTGTACGAATATTGTTTCATAAATTGTAAATTATTGGAGAAATCAGAACAAGCTAATTTTATCTCAAAGCAAAGATCATAATTAGATACATATAAACATGCTAACATCATAGCATATAACTCATTTAAAAAAATAGTATTATACACTTCTTTACAGATATAGGCAAAAACTTACCCAGCTGGTGGTACTAAAGGTATATTATTCGCCATTGCGAAACCTACAGGAAATATGCACGGTGATCTTTGATGGTAGCAAAACCAATCTGCTCCTGAAGCATCAGCGGGATAACAGTCTATTCTTATCATCATGTACCCTTCATTTAGTATTTGCATCACCGTCGCAGCACACACGGCTGATAAATTTAAAGGATCAATAGCTTCCAACTTCATCCCTTCAGCAAATAGGGGGGGTTCATTGCTTGGATACTTATAAAACATATCTGATGTAGAATCATTAGGTAAAAGGCGTCCTGCTGCCACTCTCTGACAGTAACTTTGTGGAGCATCCAATGGATGACCAACTCGAAACGCCCATCCAACTGGATGTATCAAAGGAGAATCTTCATGACACCAGAAACCGTTATCCTCTGGTGAACTATCATAATATTTTACATGTAACCTTTTACCCACAATTTCAGAAACACTTGCTACCTGAAATGTTAAAAAGAATTATTGCTACTATACTGTAATGTAATATAAATCTTCTATGAGGGAGCAATGTATTCACCAAATAATATTTTCAATATGTTGTAATCAAAACTTGTAAACATAAATTTGAATTAAGAATTAAAGTATAGAACATTGATAAATATTACCTTAACTTGAGAAATTCTATTTTTGTCAACCACTTCCATAAGAGAACCAATAGAAAACCTCGATACAAGACTATCGTTTAGTTTACTATAGAAATTAGCCGGTAAAGTGCGAGCACCAGTCAATTGTTTAACAAGGAACCTGAAAAAAATAAAATTGTGAGAAATTATAATATCTTCAATGAAAATATCAAGTAATTTAAAAATATTAAGTAAGGAACTTTATTAAATATGTATTAATGAAGCTTAAAAGAATGAGTTATTACAAAATGCTGTGTAAATAAAAGTAAACATTCTAATTATAAATATTAGTCCTACACTTTAGACAAGGGAAACAAGAATCATCAATGTTTTTAAATAACTGTTATCAGCAAATTACTATTATAGAATAGCAAATTAATAATTATAGAATAGTCATTTCTCATACTTTTTCCAGTCTGTGTATTTGTCTTCAATACTTCGTGGAGGTATAAGTGGTTTGCCTCTAGTTGCACACCATCCAACGGGATGCACTTCTGAGCAACATAAATTGACCCAAAAGTCTTTGGAATCATCACTTCCAAATCCTTCATACCGTAAGAGACCCATGTAGCCCTTAACCTTAAAACAGAAAACTTCCCTTAAAAAATTTTTCTTCGTAGAGTTGTGTAAAGGCATGTTACAGGAGTGAATATTATTGAACTGATATCTACAAAATTTACAGCTGCATGTAATAAATTTATAGATATATATATTTTTAACTTCAATGGACACTAGTAAACAGTTACATTATTATTAATACATAAAGCTTTATGCCTATATGCCTTATGCCCTATAATGCTTTTTTATTAATTATCTAAATTTACTGAAATAAAAGTACTGGAAGAATACACCTAGTCCAGCCATAAGTTCTATTACAAATGATAAATGCGTTTTTTTTATAAAGTAGTGTAATATTACTAAAATTTATACCTACATATTTATGTCTCATGAAAAAATAAAAAAATATTCTATTAAAAATGGCACCTTTCGCTTTTATACAAAGCTTTAATCTGTCTACCCATGAATCTATGGATTTATGCACTGTTTCCAAGGGATATTTTGCCACTGCTTGCTCCAAACATTTTTTTAGAGATTCAATGTAGCTATGTCGTTTAGAGCAGGCCATGTCCTCTAAATGGTATATAATTATGGTCAGCATAACTGAACATAATTGAAGTCTAGGCCAGTCTATAAGAGTTGAACTTATGAAGTCTGGAATGTTGGTCATAAGCCAGGCTTGGGTAGTTTGTGCTTAGTGACCAGGTACAGAGTCCTGTTGGGAAGTCCAGGGGATTTTTTTAAAAAGTGTATTACTGAGAAGTTTTACAACACGATCCAAGACTATATCTTAATACATTTTGGCTGAAGTTTAAATTCCTTTTTCCCAAAAATGTAGTATTGTGACTCTTGTGATAATATTTGCCCCACCAAACCATCACTGACAGAATGATGACTACATTGTGCCTTTACAACCACTTGGACAGCTTCTTTAGAACTGTGAGCATAGACTTTATCATTTTGCTTATTGTAGTGTATTTCAATTGTGAAAATTGTTTAATTGGTAAAGAGGACATTTCTGTGCCTTTCACCTGCTTATCACAACAGAAGGGGTTTTGATCTATCCAATCACATTATTTGTAAAGTTTGATTTAGGGCCTATTTATCAACGATAAGCACCGAGCTTCACGTCTTGTTTTATAACAAGCGATAAAGTCCTAGCGGAAATCTTAATTTCTTGTGATAAGTTTTTTAGCTTCCTAATGGGGTTTCAATGAATTTAACAGCAATAACAGCCTTTGTAGTTGTAACAGCATGCGGCCACCTCGATCGTTTCTGATCTTCGACAGTGGAAGTGTTGTTGTATCCGTTGATAGTTTGATAGAAAAACAAACAGCTGATACCATGCTTTTAAAGTTTCTGGAATATAACAGACAGCTCCGTAGCCACTTTGTGCAAGACAATCACTGCAACCCTATTTTCTTTAAAACCCCATTCCGTATTGTAATTTGATAATGAACACGAGAAAATATGTGAAATAGCAAGAAATGGAAAGGAGTTTTTAAAATAATAAGCATGTTCCAAATTCAAAATTATGAAAAAGGTTGAAAAACAGAAAAAAATTATGTGACAGTATTTATGGCTAGACTAGTTATAATAATGAAGTCAGAATAAAACAGCATTTACCTTTAAAACAGTAGCAACCCAGAAGTAATCATTAATTTTTTCAGAATAATTATCACAGTCCGTATTTTTAACTTCAACCTTCATACCTTCAAATGTATTATCCCACATTTCATGAAGTGGAGCATGTTTGAATAGACTTACAGGGGCTGCTAGGAAATCACAACCAAAAAGCTCATCTTTCCATTCATAGCTATTAGCTATTAATGCCGCAGACTGCTTAATTGGTCCTGCCTAAAACATACTCAGTTTCCAAAAATATGTAATTAACAAGACTATGACTTGAAGTATAACAATTTAAAATGGTTAGTGCAAGAAAAATTAAACCTAAAGAAAGGAAAATTATTTTCTTCAAACCTCTCACCTACATGCAATAAATTTCCACAGGGCAAATTTGCTTTATTAAAGTGGCCATGACAACATGAGAGTATAACATGTACAGAAGGGTCCAACAATTTTTTCACTATAAGGAATTGTCAACTACTTCCCATATTTGTTACATGCTTCTGTATGAGGCTTCACACACATAAAAACAAACATCCCAAACAAAGCAGCAACAACAATGGCAATGAAGTTCCATGTAAAATTAAATATTGTTACAAAGATAGCTTATGAACTTCTTTTCTAATACCAAAGTCCAAAAACTTTCACCTGCTTAGAATAATAAAGTTGTAAATATAAGAGACAAAACATGTATATAACAAAAAACACACCTGCAGATCATTAAAAGTAGCCTGCCAGTGTTGTAGTTGTGGGAGTGGTTCTAAAGGAATAAGGCCCGCCATGTGTTCAGCTCCTTCCATAAGTTGAAATCTCCAGTTACAATGCCGACGCCGTCCTTGTTTACTTGCATGACATCTCAAAGAGCAAAATTTATTGTTACGGGGGTAAAATTGACCACGTCGCCCAACTCTGCCACATAATTCACATATTGCTGAAAAACAAAATTTCATATGTTTTGTAAAACTACGTTATTTTACGTTTACGTTGTTTGAAACGTTTTTACAACAAATTAATAACATTGCTGTTTATTTACGTTAGCGATTATAAACGAAATAACAACTTTGCCGCAAATAAAAATTAGGCCCTTCTATGACAAATTTATAACTTTTTTGTTTACTAATTCTTAAAACTACCTGTATTAACCCGAAATAAAAGTTTCATACATTTAAAAAAAAACTAAACGAGTATTCAGCACAGATAATTGCATAATATATATAAGTTAATCACTGTACTTACCAAAAGTTTCTTTTTGAAAGGGCACTATTGACAAATCATCGGCAATATTTGTATCATCAATTATACCACCTGTATTACTCGTATTTACATCACAACCGGCTTTGAAACAAGCCATATTTATTACTAGGCCATAAACAAATATTTAGTGCCGTAGTTGTAAACACCGCAATATTCATGACTTAAACAATCACTTTACCGAATTACAAAATGTTTTACTTATTAATAAGTAAGTCAATAACAAAGTAAAAACTAACCTAAACTTTACGATATAATCATACAGTTTTTTTGTATTATTGCTAAATAATATTGCAATTATTCTCAACTCTCAGATGAAATCCAAAACGAAAATCGAAAATGAAGTATGAACAATGAATGAAAAAATTGCATTACAGTTGCAGATTATAACATGTTAGTTAAAGTAGTTTATTATTGAATATCTGTAGTAAGTATAATATTTAATACTCATCAACATTGATTAAATTATTGGCTGTTTAACCGTTCATAAACGAAGGCTAGAGCCATTATTGTTATTGATTAAAATGATACTAATAAAGAATATATTTAATACAACCCTTTTTCATTGGCACATTTACAATTTATAAGTCCTCATAATAAATGTTTCAGTCAAATAATGTTTATTGCCTAAGTTTCCTGAGACTCTTTAAAAATTACTACTACTACTATTTTCCAAAAATATAGTCGTTATAGTTGTAATTAAAGCTATACTATATAGTTTCCGCAATTGTTTTTGTGTTATAGAGTTTTATAATCTGTGCATCAAACGAAACCTTTCTTTTGTACAAAAAACTTACGAAAATATTCATAGACATTAGACACAGAAGACTCATGTTAAAAATAAAGTTGTGTGAGTTAAAATGTATATTGCAGTTGTTTTTAGTGAAAATTCCTTTCACAAGAGAAATCAATTTATATGACCAAATGTTCATTTAGTTATAACAATTCATTATCTTTTCAAAAATTAGGTCCCACAGTTATATCATAATTTGTCAACTTTCGTATACAGCAGACCGTCAGGGAAATTCAGTTGGCATTAAGTCTTATGACTATATCTCTTATTATCTTGATTCTGTTGGATTTCAGTTACGCATTTAGTTCTTTTGACATTGATATATTATTGGATATTCTATCAACCTTAAATATATCATCTCCAGTCATCACTTGGTTTAACCCTTTGCGGACGACGACTTTTGTGTTGAATGATTTATATAATGCAATAAAATGACCTTTAACTTATAAATGATCCTAAAGACATTACATTTCAATAGTTATCTACCTATTCATCTTTAAGACTTGGAGAAGGATGATATCATAAATATATTCTTACAAAAGTTACGCCTCGCACATGCCACTCGTTCTGTCGCACGAAACATCGTGGCGACCGAGAGCCGCCTCTCGTCCACAAAGGGTTAATGCTTACCTAAAAGGGCGCTCGCAGTGTGTTCGCTATGATGAGAACTATTCTGAATGGTACGACCTAGCTGCTAGTGTTGCACAGGGTAGCATTGTCTCTCTTCTTTTTTCCTTTATCTTCATTAATTCTCTTACTTCTTATATCTCATCTCACTTTCACCATTACACCCATGTTTTAGAACTCTATCGACACTTCTATGTCAAAGATGTAAATGTGCCTAGCAGAATGCTTAATACTGATCTGTGTAATATCAACAAATGGGCCAAGACGTTCGGTCTTCTAGTTAATCCAATAAAGTACTTCTTACATGACTAATTCAATTGATTATTCAAAGCTTTCTTCGGTTTGTTATATATGTCTAATGTAAGAGATCATTATTTTTCAAAAAGTCACTTCAGAGGACCTATGTAACAGGTTACCTATGATTACATTCAAATTCCGTACATGTCTGAAATAAAATTAGGAGTCTTGGAAAAACCAAATTAACTCTGTTAGCAGAAAAAATAACTCTACTTTTAAATTTATTAAACGAGTCCAGAAGTTCTAACCATTTGAAACCAAAATAATTTTAGCTAAAACTCTTCTGCTTTTGTCGTGTAGGGTCTATACATCATTAATCGCTCGCTTGACATTGTTATACGGGCTAATATCGCATGAGGCTCTTTTTGGAATACCTGAGCGCAGCGCCCCCCTGTCAGTCGTAATTAAGCCGAAGACACGACGATTACGTTCTCTTAGCCTTACGATAAGTTGTCTTTAAATATCGAGAACAATTGCAATTGCTCCTGGTCCGTAAGCGTTGAGATTTATATGTTCTTTCTTTTCTTAATTTCTCACTTTCTAATCTCATGCTCCTCTTTATCTTCGCGTTTTGAATATCTCGTACCATTGGGGACTCTGTTCCACAGTACTAAGTTACTTCTTCTCAAAACACCCCTTTGATTAAAGCACAAACTATGGACTGCGTAGCCACAGGATATACACGCTAGTACATTCTTTAATATTTTTCGAACAAGAGTGAAGAAGCATTATCTATTTAAGTAATATATTAA
>DWQX01000955.1:0-33280 GCA_018245475.1 Pharmacophagus antenor
AATTTACTTATTATAATATTTTTTATTTTTTTTAATTTTATTTAATAATAATTACAGTTTACTTACATATTTACATTTACATTTAATTTTAATTATATCCATCTATTTCTTATTTCTCACTTTTCTTATATCCAATTATTATCTTATGTCTTATTTCTTACAATAGTTCTTCCTATTACTGTTTTGCAGAATATTAAAAACAGGATTTGGCTGTCTTTCCCACTTAACAGCGAAGCTATGCTGTCTTCCCGTACTTCTTTACCCAAAAGCGTTTCTAACTCCCATCTCTCCTTCCCATACATGGGACATTTGGTGATTAGGTGCGACACTATCTGCTCCACTCCCGGGTCACATGTGCACGCGGGACTCTCCTTGCACTTGAACCTATGCAATTATGAGGAGAATCCCACTTGCCCCGTGAGCATTTGAATCAGCCATCTCTCCAGGCCCATCCGGCGAGGCGTTCGATAGGCCGAGACGGCGTCCGGAAAAAACATCCGCGTTGTTGAAGCCGTCGTCCCTTCCATATAGCACCTGTTCCATTCCTCAAGCATATTAAGCCTGAGTTGTCGCTTAACAAATGAGACAGGATACTCCTCGTATACTGATCTTCTTTTATCCTTTAGGGCCGCATCCTTGGCCAGTTGATCCGCTCTCTCGTTCCCTTCCAACCCTGCGCGCGCTTTCACCCAATAGAATCTCACTTCCATTCCTTTTTCTTTCGCTATCTTAATCTTTTCTTTCACTCTCAACGCTAAGGGTTGGAGGGTGTCAGATCTTGCGACAGTCTCGAGAGCAGATATCAAGTTACATTCCATTTTAAAAATTTGTTCCAAAGATCAGGTACCAGTTTGTTAGTTGCATATAAAAGTTCTCGTAAGTAAGTTTGCAATCATGATGTACATAGATGTACATCAATAGCCATCATCTCAACATGTACACAAAGGTATAGTAAATCATATGTATTAATATATAAACAGATGTAATATAAGAGGTAACATTTTTATTTTGATACTGGTGCTAGGTTTGTCACGATGAAGACCGTCTAGATCTTTCTACCGCAGTGTCTATTTCCGCAACTAAGCTGCAAAGTTTGTGTTACAGTGTTGATACTATCCATCCTAAAAGACACCGTAGCTAGAGAAATGCTTCAAGCACAGAGATTTAACTATTCATCTTAAGTCTAGTGAATACAATGTGGAGCTACGTTATACTTAAAAAAAAGTGATCATCCTGATCGTGTTCTTGGTTTATTTTTTTATCTAGCTTTTATATTTAAATATATATATTTTTTAGTTTAGGCAATCGTAATGGACTACTTAAATTCAATAATAATTTTAATACATTTATTTAAATTAGGTCATTGTATTCGTTCAGTTTTAAAGTGGATGTCTATAATAGACGAGTGAATATGCTTCTTGACGACTAGTGCGATTTAACATAATAGATTGAGCCTCCACTTGGGATCGAATGGGATCCTAGTAAGGCACTAGTATTTATAAAATAGAAAACATGTGTATTTGGTTATACAGGCGTTGGTATTCCTGTGTGCCGCAGGCATTATGACGGCGGGTGACTTGCTGCACTCCGCTCCAGTGGCGTACAGCTCCACACCTGCACTCGCCGCTTACTCCTCAGTGCCGGCCGTCTCCTACCACTCCATCTTATCACACTCCTCACCAATGTCTTATGCTAAGACTTACACCGCTCCCGTTTACTCTTCTTACGCGGCGCTGGCGATATCAACTTATATAAAGAAACAGCGCCTGTTGTAGCCAAGACAATCTCATCCTTTGCTCCCTTGACAACGTATGCTGCTGCTTCACCCGCCCTCAAGACTGCTATCACATACTCCGCTGCGCCTGCCGTTTCGCATGTCTCATATACCGGAATCGGCGCCAGTTACGGCTGGTAAACGATAAATAAAAAACAATAGTTATAATTTTTTATGGAACCAAAACAGGCAAGGAATTAATTGTAAATATTTTTCATTTTATATTTAAGTAAATTTTGACATTAATTTGTACGCTTTTATTCCTTTATTTTTTTATTTTATTCCTGTACAGATTTGCTACTGGTATTTATGCGTGAATAAAAATATTACTCTGTTTGTAAAATATCATTAGATTTATTAATTTTAAACTTCTTAGGCTTAGTAATAATTATATATGCAAGTATACAAGAAACATTGAACTGTACATGTATTTTTTTATTATTAGCCGAAGGTCATAATTGAAATTTGTTTAAAATTAATAACGTTTCAAATACTTATACCGTTACATATTTTTTTAAACAGCTTACGTTTGCTTGAAAATTAAATAAAATAATTATAATATTAATAGTATAATTCCTAAAATGTTATTTATTGGAAGGTATTTTCAAGAAACATACCAACAATTTCTTGTAATAAAATTTTTGATTTATCCATAATAGTAAGAATGGACTCTTCAAATTTTATATCAACAAATAAATATGTATTCCTATATTTTTAAGCAGTAAAAAAAATTAATCGGTTATACACGTTGAATAAAATATTTACTTCCAAACAGTTGACATATATATTCGTGATGTATAAATAAAATAAATAAAACTATTGACTTATGAATAGCTATTTTATGTTTTCATATTTTTTTTTATGAAAACCCTTTACTCTGTATTTGTCTCGTAAACTTGTGATTTCAACTTGTAAACAACTATATTATTATTAAACAAATTAATTCATATTAAGATCTGATCAGCTTAGTTGATTCTATAATGTTGTAGATGTATTCTCGAGATTAAAGCGAAAATATGTAATAATTTCACTGCCTACTTATAACATTGACGTGAAGGTCCCTGAGCCACATGAGTAGAGGTTTGGACGGTGGTAAGGGTTTTAAACCTCGTCTGGTTAGCTACCGTCCTCAACGTCAATCTGTTGAAATAACAACGTTGCTGTGTTCCGGTAATTATACGTATATACTTGAAGGCCACAGTATTCTGGACGAGGTCAGGAGTTAACCTGTTGCTGATAAAAAATCTTTCTTTACAAATTTCTTCCGTCTTTCTTTGCTTTAAGTTTAATTTTACTGTTAATCTGTTTAATTGATTTAATAATGCCTGTTAACAAAACAATATTTTAAATTTAATAGTAGATTTACGGACCTGGTCATGTTGACGATTCAATCGCAAAAATGTCCATAAATCAAGTGTTAAAGAGCAACACCGAGAAATTCACATAATGGTTGTCTTCTATAATCCACTGAAATCCATCCGTTCCATCTAGGGAGTGTAAAAGGAATTTGGCGTTGTGTCATTTACTACGGTGCTGAAATTTAATTTGATCAATTTTTCTACGCACTTTTTACTTCTCACTTTTTTTTTTATTTTGTGGTAAATTTTTTATGAAACGCAAAGATATGCATCATCTCTTCACAAAGTTCAGTTCTTTAGGTAATTTGAAAACACTTTTCCTTCGACACCGATCACTCTCTGATGAAAGCAGTCAAATGGAAGGAGCTTGTTATAGGAGTTGATTTTACCAGAAAATTTGGTCATATGATTTCACAATATTTAAATCTTTATATTAAAATGAATTCAAAAGAAAATTAAAAGCAGTAAAAGTAATTAACGTGGTATTGATTGAATGTTCTGTAGATTGGCTTGAGTATAAAGAAAAAAACAGAATAGATTTAATTTTTTATTACGTAGC
This sequence comes from Pharmacophagus antenor, assembly GCA_018245475.1. Classification (NCBI taxonomy): domain Eukaryota; kingdom Metazoa; phylum Arthropoda; class Insecta; order Lepidoptera; family Papilionidae; genus Pharmacophagus; species Pharmacophagus antenor. The sequence goes on from DWQX01000955.1 coordinate 3,692, forward strand.
ATATTACAAAAGATTTTGAATGTTACAATGGTTAAATAAATAAAAAGACTTGCTTTAGTTGTTTACCATCCATAGTTTACACCAAGGCCGGAGTAGGTGACGTGTGAGACAGCTGGTGCCGCTGAATAGGTCACTGCTGTTTTAAGTGCGGGTACCGTTGAGTATGTTGAATAGGCAGGGGCGGCGGCGTACGTCGCGACCGCTGGGGCTGCAATGGCTTTTGTCACTAAGGGGCTGGCGGAGTAATGAACCGGTGAGGAGTGAGAGGATACCGACGAGTAAGATACGGCTGGAGAGTAACTGTTGGCAATAACAGGAGCAGCGGCGTATGTTTTGCTCACTAACGGGCTCGCAGCATATACAGGTGATGCATGAGAGACAGAGGAGTACACAGCAGGCGCAATCGCTTTTGTAAGGACAGGAGCTGCGTAAGTCTTTGCGACAATAGGTCCTGAGTTTGATGAAATAGACTGGTAGGAAACTGCAGGAGATAGAGATTTGGCAACAACGGGTGCAGCGTATGTTGCAACAGCGGGTGATACGATTGCTTTCGAGTAGAGAGCTGGAGCTGAGTGAGTAGAAATAGTTTGATAGGAAACTGATGGTGCCAGAGACTTAGCGATGACCGGAGAAGTAGCGTATGAAGTCAAAGCAGGTGCCGCGGCATAGCTGATGGGTGCTGCGTGAGTCGAGTACGACACAGATGATACCACTGGAGCAGAACTATAGGCAACTGGGGCAGCATGAAGTAAGTTCCCAGCGGTGGCGAAGCCCGCAGCACACATGAAGATAATGACCTATAAAGAAAAGATTTTTTTAATATCAAACTATAAAGCTATTGAAATAGGTTAAAAAGTATTTTTCGTACCTTGGAGTACATGTTTGTAGGATGCGTTGCGATGTTGGAATATTTTTTGAAGCACTTGCGTATGCTTTTATATCGCCGTAGATAAACTGGTATCGGTATCGAAACAACTGTGGCCAATTCTTGAACTGCCGCGAGCGCTTTTGTTTCAATGTCAAGGCGATCCTCCGTCCAAAATGTCGCTACGATAGTGTATGCTCTTCATAAATTTTAAAGGTTTATGAGACGTAAATCAAGGAAATCCTTTTTAAAATCGGAAATCGATCTTGTCACAATTTGTAAGTTATTGAACATTTATGAATTTTGTTCATGAACTTGTTACTCATTAATAAGAGAAATTTATCGAAAAATTAATAATTGTTATGAGATGGAAAATTATATTGGTCTTAATATATAATTATTTTTTTAATTTTATGAATCATTCGTTCAATGGTGAATAAATTCAGAACAATTTTAACTATGTATTAAAATTTGTTTAATATAAAAGCAAAACAGCCATTGTACTTCAAATACCATTCGAATTTCATTCCCGCTGTTTTGGGTTAGAGGATGTTTTTAAAGAATGCTTGCAACATTACTAAAATTCTCGTTTACTTTTATAACTTAACTTTTCTTTTGTGAGATTCACGATTTTAGTTGAACGGATAATTGGATTCTGCGATCATATATTTTAAAGTAGTATCTGTTAATAAAGAGGTAATAATTTTTATTGTTATCGTTCATACGTTCCCAAATTTTTAAAAAGTACGAGGGCGCTAGGTTTGTTTTGGTAGGGATTAATGATATAACGAATATTTGCATTTCTATTTCTTACTCTTTCTAGAGTCTACTGGTATTAAGGTCTACTATTTGTAAAACAGACATTTCGACGAGACTTTTCTTAAAAGTCCGTGTTAATGATTTAGTCAGACCTATGAGAATTTTATCGATTTTCGTTGATAAACTTTATTTTTGGAAATTTATTGAGAAAAACCATGCTCTTCGTTTTCATTTTTTAATAAGGGAAAATAATCATATTTTTAAAGGGTATGTTGATAGACACAATTAAATATTTAAAAAGATGAAATAAGGTATAACATTTTTTTTTTCGTTTTGTTTTCCACTATATATCGTTTGTTAATTTTATTTTACTATTTTAGCACTTAAGATTTATATGCCTCATGTTGTGTCCATCTGTCAATATATGCATGCAATAAAAATGTAACCATAAGTACGTGTTCATGTATGTTAGCTTGATTGTAGTTTCTGTTGATTGTCCTAAATAAATAAACGTGATATATTTAGGTGTTTAAAATAAGGATGGTAGAAATTCCTTCCAATAAGTGAAAAAAAAATCATATACATAATTTGTCAATAAAATTTAATTTTGCACATCATTGTTAATGTTTGTGCAGTACAAAATGTTATAACGATTAATCGGGTAAAATTAATCCCTTCATACGATAAACATGTATGTAAATTTTGCCCTTCGTCTATAAGTAAACTTCCGCCATTAATACACACATGATTAGTGTATCCTTTGATCCGAATAATTAATTAAGAACCGTGTTAAGTCGCATTTACTCAGAAACATTATGGCGGTTATTAAATATTGCTTATTTTGTTTATTAGTAAACATATTAATACAATTAAGAAATTTGTTGCAAAATTTACAATGTGCTAATAATTATATTAATTAATAATACCCAATATAATTTTCTAAGACATATTTAAAACCTTCACTTAAATATTTTAGTAATTTAGTTATTTTATTTCATTTTGTTAGTAACTAACGTATTTGACAATGAAAAAGATGATTTTTTATAACAGTAACAATGATAATGACTTAAGATATGTATATTGTAGGTATTGGCAAGCACATCGAAAGTAGACGTCTACTTGATGGAAGACCTGATAGGGATAGTAGGAAACCGCTGTATGAAGAGGCGTCTAGTCGATAACGTTGGATAGGATAGGCCTATGTTTTGCAGCATACAACTTTTGTTTAATATGATGATGATTATTATTAAATTACATTAACTTAACTTAAAATTAGTTAAAAAATTAGTAACAAAATAGGTTAATACGAGAGGAAAAAGATGAAGTATGTTCCTATATTAATTTATATAAGTTACGTACAAGAAACAAACGTTTCTGATTTAACGTTTCTGGTTTCAGACATCAAGATTACAATTTTTGATAAACTCAATTATTTTTATCCGAATTCAAAATACTAAGAAATGAAGATATCTTTTTTTTAGGTTAATCTTACTATGTATAATAACTAAGTAAATAATTTACTAAGTATAATAAATGCATAATGTAAACTACTGTTTACAATTGTAATTTAAAATTTTTACTTGCATTTTTTTAAATTAAGTTTCAATATGCAGATTTCACTAAAACGTGGATAAATGTTTTTTAAAATAAATAACGAATCTACAGAGAATGCAAGCGCACTAGACCGAAAATCAGTGACACAAATTTAATAATGCATACTTTTTATTGGTATTTTAATAAATCACGAATGTATGTATGTGTGATAATTTTTGCTCTGATAGATTTGTTATTAATTAGAAAATTTTCTGTTAATAATGTATTTAGAAATATTCAACACATACAAGTACTCAAAATAGTAATTTCTTGAGAAAGCCTATCCTCTTCATTATTATTACAATAAGTAACTTTCAATGACACTGCAGTATTAATGTTTATAATTCACTATAATTACCGTTTAAGGCAGAGGTAAGGCTGGAACTTCCCGTGAAATTTGCAGTATTTTTCTTAACAAAGCACTCAATGATAACCATGGAAACTATGTAAAAATGTCTAGAACAGAAATACGTAAATAATATGATGAATCAACTTTTCCAGATATTTGGCCTTAAATGTTCATGTAGTGGGTGCATTAATAATCTTTTGTTATCCAAGTTCGGAAATGTTTTCGAGTTCTTCATGAGTTTGTGTTAATGTTTTTTATTTACTTCCGAAAATCGAAATAGATCGTTAATACTTGTGTGAAAACTTTCACTAAGAACTAAGGTTAAAAATGGAGTAATATTAAAAAAATATGCAGATTTTACTTTGCCCTAACAGGGCCTTAAAGAATTAATGTGTATGGTGATGACTCTATGCAATAAATATTAAAAATATCCAGCAATCATCAAATCGATATTGATGCAATATTATTAAAATCAAAAATAAATTAAAACTTTTTTCTTAGTTGCATTTATTAAATTAATTTACTACCATAATTTTGTTCATAAATTAACATTTTTTACAAGTAAAAAAAAAAATTTATCTAAATGTTTATTTGGTTCTAGCGTTAAATTTCGTTGTTTCACCACTTGTTCCCGTAGCCACTGTCTCCGTTTCCGTATCCGCCGAATGAATGGCTGCCGTAACTCTGGCCACCGTACGCGTTAGCAGATGAATAAGTTCCGTGAGCGCTATATCCCGAGTAAGGTACAGCTGGCGCTAATTAACTTTTCACGGAAACCGTCGATATAGCGGGTGAGGAGTACGCTGCGCTCGCTCCATAACCACCGTAACCATAGGATCCACTGCCATAACCGAAACCGTTATACCCTTGAGCTGATCCATACCCAACATCCGCACTGGGTCCGAAACCGCTACCAAGACCCGATAAGTAACCCAAGCTTGCACGGTAACCATGCCCTAAGTCGTTACCAAAACTCGATCCATGGTCCAAATTTGCTGCGTTACTTGAACCAACGGAGTGACTCAGGCCAGAGGAGAATCCTAGTGCAGATCCACCATGGAGGTTTCCCGCACGTGCCAGACCGAATAGGCACAACACTAGAACAATCTGTAATAATCGTTAAGTAAATTAAGAATAAATAATTCCTTGTAACATAACTACAATAGATTAAATTTGCTTTTCAATTATCGTATTACATATAGAGAAGACTGATGTTCGGCAACCATTTTAAAACATTTTCAAATTCAAGAACATAGAACTAACATAAAATATGTGCAATATTTTAATTTCAATCTTACCTTCATGATCATTGTGGCAGATACTTCAATTTTGATGAGAAGATTGTTATTTGGAGCGAAAATTTTTACTTATATACGAAAACGTTCGAAAATGTGTAACCTTGTTTCTGTTCATGTTCATGATTTTTACAGTGACTAAGTTTAGTTACAGTGGATGTGGCAATATATGGCTTATTATCAGTTTTATCTGTTATTTGCACACCAGACACCAGCTTAACATAAAATGCAAATGTATTTGTAACAGTAGAAATTGTTCCCGATGGTGTAGCAAGTGCAAAAATAATTCAATATTTTCTGAATACAACTGGGTATTAAATAAAAAAAAATAGCACTATTAAAGTCAAATTTACTGTATTAGTAATTAATACAAAATTTATAAATAGTAATGTATAGATAATTTTTTGGTTCTCATGTTTTATTCGTAGAATACTGGGTATTACAAACTTTGTCGTTACTTTGTTATTGTAAACTACTCTTTTAAATAATTTAATATTTATACCAGTGATTCTCAGCCACTGTGTGCCAAATATTAAAAATATAATACAGTAAAAATTGTAATGCTTTTTTATTCTTATATTCTTCTAAACTATGAAATCGATTAAAAGCCTGTGAAGAAACAAAAGCTTGACACTAACTGATCTGTACTAATATTTTACACTGTATCTTTCCTAAAATTTTAAACCAATTTTGAAGTATTTTGACCATGAAGAAAGTTTGGGGCTGATACTTGTGTCAAATATTGAAGGAGTTAAGGGACGGAAGTATGTATGTAAAGGGCATCAAATTTGTATTATAATTTAAGTAAATATAAAATAATTATTGATTTTTGAATAATTAGTTGAATATTGCTGAAATATGTTATTGGCATTAATATGGTATATTTCTATTTTAACCATGAATATGTTTTCTACAATGTTATATTTAATAACGATAAAGTCTACATTTTCATCGTTTACATATTTTTACGTGTTTAAAGCGGGTAAGAAAATTGGAACCTCGGTTTTCCCATCATATTTTTAAATTATGATTTCGTGTCTTTAGTACGTAAAGGCTTATCAACCGCTTCACAATCTTGGAACTATCATAGAACAGAAAGCAAATACTAAAAATTTTATAAATAACATCTTTGTTGTCCCTATTACAAAATTATTATTAAAAAAATCGTTTAAAATTGCGAAATTTTGTACAATAACTATAATTCCACTTTAAAGAGTACATTTTTTTTTGCACGCATTCGGATTCTGCAATAGCATCGTGAGTAGTGTCCGCTTTTCAAATGATTGTGACTGAAATTAAAAATGAGCAAGTTAATTGCGAATACTGCGAATCAAAAACGAATTGTGTTCGAAAAAGTGTCATGAAATTGAAGTGTCTGTAAATATATGTCTTTCTTTGTATGAGAACCGAATCAACAAGATTAATGTTTTAGTAAGATTTATGTAATTGTTACTTTTAGTAAGGTAGTGTGAGCGGAGTGCTACGGTATCCTTGTGCCAATAATACTGTTCCAATTGATCGCTGGTGCGTAACATTTAGTTCCGGCTTCTTCGAACTTATCGCCATGTTACCAAGCTATGTTTATTTCCTTGTGAATTTCCGCAAACGTCAAGAAAATTTCATTTCGAAGTTTGCAATCGAAGTACTGAAAGGTGACGTTAGAATTTGATTTATTTATTTTTGTTAAATGTTACTTACACATAAATTTCCTTCCATTTTAAATTTATGTCCATATACGTAAGTTGACAATCAATAAATGAGTTAACGTGAAGAATATACGTAGAGAATACAGTATATTTTTATAAACAAAGTTAGGATGGAAAAAAAAAGCGCAAAAGTGTTAGATCAATAATTTTTTAAAAAAACTATTACATATTCGCCGCCTTTTGATACTGCTTTATTTAAAATAGTCTAATCATTTATTTAAAAAGGTTTTTTTTAGAAATGTATAAAAGCAAATGTTAAATATATGTCTAGAGAGATAATCAATCACGTTTCATCAATCAATTAATTTTATTTAGTGTTTTAACGTAGTTATTTTACTTTGATCAATAAGATAAATTAGGTTGTGTAAAATCAGCTTTTAGTTTAAATATTCCTGGATCAATGTGTTTATAGATATATTTATAAATAGAATTTTATGATTTGTTCGTATGAATTAATCATAGAAAGGTTAACTTTTCTTTACCAATCATTATGTCAATGACTATTCATTAATATAATAGATGGTTAAACATTACACAAAATTAATTCAAACATTCCACGCTTCGCATCGGCGCGATACGTCGAAGAATATTAGGTGTCGTACCTATTGAAATCTTACGCGATATAGACCCGAAAAAGTTTAAATTATTATGTGAACAGATCGCGGAAAGTTTAAAATCGTTATAATACTATGTTTCATAAAAAATTAATAATTTACAAATAAATATATAAAAATTTTCTATTTTAGATGAGCAGTTACATATGTACACATAATGTATTCTGAACTTCTGTCTATACTTTAAATTAAACGAAAAGTTTAAAATAATGTTAGTAATAAAAATGAGTATTTTATTCCAACCGCATTGCTAAAACACATAGGAAGAGTTCTTTTTTATACAGTAGATAGGGAAGTTTTACTTAAATTATATTATCACTTTTTTATTATTCAGAGGTTACTCTAAAAATATCTGTTTTATGGGTAATAGTAAAGCAATAAAAAGGTAAATACAGTTATCTGTTAATGAATTTATTTAATTAGTTTTAAAGTAGTTCTTCTTTTACCATTTGTTTCCATAACCACCGTATCCATAACCTCCATAACCTTGGCCGCCGTAAGATAACGCCGGGGCGCCGTGACCAGCGTATCCTGAGGAGTATGATCCATAACCACCATAACCGTGGCCGCTATAAGCTAGAGCAGGGGCGTAGGCGCCGTGAGCACCATATCCTGACGAGTACGATGAAACAGGGATGGAATAGGTGTTTACGGATACTGTAGAAATTGCGGGTCTTGAGTACGCGGCGCTTGCTCCATTACCATTATATCCGTTGTACCCGTGAGATCCCAGTCCGCTTTCAGAAAGTAAACCAGATCCATATCCATGACCGCCACCGTATCCCAAACCGGCACCGTGGGCCAGGCTCGAAGCGTATCCAAGACCAGAACCTGACGCGTACACTAGTCCGCTGGAGTGTCCTAAGCCAGATGAATACCCAAGCCCGGATCCGCCGTAGAGGTTTCCAGCGCGCGTCAGCCCGAATAGGCACAAGACTACTGCAATCTGAAGTAATAAAATTAAGGTTTTACTTTATTGTTAATGAAAAACATGTTGTAATAACAGAAATACTTTATAAATAATTTACTGACTTGTATGTTAAATTTATTCTCTAAATATTTCTTAAAATCCAACATATTTTCTCTATTACCTACCAAAGGTAATTTTTTAACGAAAAGATATGAAAATATATTCTTGAAGAATTTATTAAGTATAAAAAGGTTGAGCTATGAAATAAGAAATCGGCAGAAAAATGTTATTATTGTACGTAAAATTTTCGGCGCGGCAAATCTAGAGCAACGACATAAATCCTTTCTTTATGTTAGGACTTATTGTTAGAATAGTCTTGGGCGTTTGCCAACCCTGCTTATTTTATAACTCTAGGTCTAAAAATACTTTTACAAAATTCGACCAGTAAAATTAACAAATTTGTTAAATAAAATACTTTTCATGATGAACTTACTTTAACGGCCATTGTTGTAAGTGCTCTAACTTTGAAAAGTTGAATGTTTTTAGGAACGAATATTTTTGTTTATATACGCAAATGTCGGAAATGTAATAACCTTGTGCTGGCAAGGCTCATGATTTTTATAGCAATTGTAGCAAGATAATAGGTGTAGCAATAGGCGTTGTGCATTTAATTTAAATTGCACCTCTCGAGCGGATCGTTGTCGAAGGTTTTGTTAAAAAAATGTTTCAAAGAGATTGCAGACAAAACACATACGCTCTTGTAATGACTACAAATCCAAGGTCTTTTTTAATGTTATATGGACTTCAGAAGAAATAGACGTTCAATTACAAGCACGAATTTAACTATCTAACTAAGGAAGTACCCTGCAAATTAGCAATAGAGGTTAAAGTCCTATTTCTGAAAAAAAAATAACAGCATTTTTCTTGCACCAATATCCAATGAACTTATATCGAGCATGTTAGGATTCTCTTACCATTCTAACATAAAAAAAGTTTGTTAATAACCTTCTTCCTGTTATATTTCGAATATCATTTAAAATTTAGTACCTTTATTTTCTTCTTATTCTTATATTTCATTACGTAAGTATATAAATGATATAATTTTTCTTTTTGCATAATTACGAATAAAATAACTACATTTTTGTGTGTCAAGTGAAAAGTGAAGATATTTTTTAATTGCAACAACAATATACGATTAATTAATTCTTCAGAATTTAAAGAGCCAGGTTTAATTGTGTGTTTTAACTATTGGGTATTTATTATTTATGATTTAAGGCATCGGCATCCGATAAATTGCTTGCAAGAAGTTAGTAAAATGTACAGAAATGATTTTGTATAACGGGATTAAAGTCAATTTTAGATCATTTGCATTTTAAGTCATCTCAAGTGTATCGAGCGTATATTAAATTTTTTGAAGCGGAGTACGCTTGAAATGTATTCAAATCACATCCCTAGGGGAAATTTACTTTTGTTCCTTTAATGTTACGTTCCGACAAAGATGTATTTTAAAGAACAACAAAATGGAGTAAATGACTAGACAAAAAAAATACTTTTTCTTTTACAAAATTTCGCAGCCAAATATTCACTTCGTTTAAATAATAATGTACTTACAATCAAGTATAAAGTAGAGTGTGATGGTTTGTTTGGCATGGATTCTTCCTAATAAATTTAGGTGTAAACGCAGGTCTGTCATTTATGTGTAGTAAGTAGCGTTATTTTTGGATTCAATAATTTGTAAATAGTCTTTAATAGGATTTTGTCCAATTAAAAGATTTTCGCATTTTAAAAATAATCCTTTATAGATTGTTTGTCTCAACATCAACTACTCGTACGTCTTTCACGGACTACAAATTAATGTTAAATAGCTATTTAGTGTTCTCGTATTTTGTGTAGTTAATTCTCGAAACAATTTATATTAAGCACTATATATCATTAACCAGAAACCATTGTAAGAAATTATTATTAAGACCATTATTATTTAGATGTTTATGCTTGAGGTTCCCAGTTGTTCTTCACCACTTTCAGATTGGTGATCACAGATAACATATGGTACAAATTAAATTCACTTACTCTCTCAATTATCACTGAGAGAGTAAAAGAAAATTGATGAAGTATCAGCAATTTGTTTACTGTATCACGGGAATCAATCTGTTTTAATTAACGAACGTGTTATCCTTCACTCCCCTTTAATAAAAAAAGAAAAAAAATCATCGCAGCGCTTAATCTGTGCTCTCTAACAATGTGTTATTAAATCAACGAGAAAGGCAATTACGGACGCAATTTATCAAAGCAATGAATGACACTTGTCTTCGAGACAAATAATATATAATAGTGACGAAAAGATCACTGATGGGACTATGGTTGTGTGTCGAAGAGATTATGATGTAAGATAACGGAAGTGGAGTAACATTAAGTTTTTTCTTTATAAAAACATCTATGTAATCGCCATCTTTTAATAATATATTATTGAAATTACTTCGGCTAAATAATTATAAGTTTATAGTGAATAACTTAATTGCAATTTAAATATGCAACTTATTATAAAATAAACCAATAGCGACGCGTCATGAACTCAACTATCTGTACCTTTGCCTTGGTTTTGGTTCTAGAGGGGTTAAATACTGCCCACTATGCCACTTACGTAATAGTAAAAAAATCTTTTTGAAGTAAATCAGCTCTGGGCATGTATAACGTATGTCTACAAATGATATATTATAATTGGCAATTATAATGAGTGATAGGCGGTTGCTGAGAGAAATGTGTGGCGGTTTGACTTTAATTAAACAATTTACTTATGGTAATTGTAAGCAATTAGGTAAAAGAATAAGTACGCTTAAGTTGTATACGCGTTCTTGAGGTCGTTTTGACAGCCAGTAGTAGTACATGTTGTAGGTTGTTAAATTATTGACTTTACAAAACTTATATATATTATGTCCCTAAATAAATTTAACTAATTTATTTTTATTCCATTTTCATTTTAGAATTCGTGCCTTTGTGATTATAAAGAAAGGAAACCATTATTTGGTGTTTAAAATTTTATTCGCGTTGTATCACAATAAATATATAAAAAAATATAAAACATTACAACTAGTTTCTCTCATCGATACTTAAAATGATTACCAGCCGTGGCCAGCTAAGCTACCATACGACAGAGCTGGTCCGGCAGAATATACAGCTGATTTTAGAATTGGTGCAGCTGAGATCGCGGCTAGGGGAGCGGCGGAGGCGTAAGAGGTGATCGGTGCGGAGTATGTGGCGATAGGAGCGGCTTGTGCGGCATAAGCCACCGGTGCGGCAGCGGCATACGAGGCGACTGGGGCGGCGGCGTATGATGCCACGGGAGCAGCGGCGTATGATGCCACAGGAGCAGCGGCGTATGATGCTACCGGGGCCGCAACGTAAGACGCTATTGGAGCGACAGCCTTAGCAATAACCGGCACTCCGTGAGACGTTTGTGACGAGTACGACGAGATGGAGGACACAGCTGGGGCTACGGTTTTTACGATAGGTGCGGAGTAAGCCACCGGTGCGGAATAGGCCAACGACGGGGCGGCGTATGACACTGATGGAGCTGCATAGGATATAGTAGGTGCTGCATAGCTCTTCACTAATGGAGTAGCGTATGATAAAGCCGGTGCTGCGTAACTCTTCACTAACGGCGCAGCGTAGGATGCGTACGCAACTGGCGCAGCGGCGAGAGACGCGCCGTACAAGTTGCCTGCCCGGGCGGCAGCAACAACGCACAGTAGTATGACTAACTGCAATTAAATTCACTGAATCAATATTTGACACACTAAATATAGCGGTGAATGAAATAATAACAATATTATTTTATGTACCCAATAAAAATAAATAGATTCAGAATTCAATACATTTTATGCTTTAAGTACAAGTTCAGCGCTCTTTTCCGGTTTTTCACATGATTTAAGAACAGGTAACATATTTATGTTTTTAAAATTAATAAATTAAATGATTCCGTAAGAAGTAAATTGAAAATAACATTTCAGATTAGAAAAAAAATACACGACTGTAATGTGAATACATTACAGTCGTGTACTTACTTTTATAGCGAAAGGCAACTAAAGAAAATAATTTTCGTGCAAAGGAATCTAAAAAAAGTTGCAAATGCAAAGGTAATCCGACATCGAAATCGTGTATAAAATAATTTTTAAAATTTCGATTTTTTTTAAACAAAACTCAACATTTGCCATCAGGATACTATTTTTGTAATATTATAATAATTAAATAAATGAATTATTCAAAATTTATTAATTATTTATCAATAAATATTCAACCAATTCGCTTTTTCCTTTCACTTAAAAAAAAGTTTGTAAAAAATTCATTTAAATTTTCGACCCTCTGAAGTATTTAATACAATTTTATATTTTCAAACATTTTTAATGAAATTCCACGAAAATATTATTTTAGTACCTTAGCTGCCATTTTGCTTTAGGTATTAGATCCACGACAAGTGATACGGATTAAATAAATGTCCGCTCTTATATACCACTTGTGTCTCTACCCCCGTGCGAAGGCGTAGATACGTATACTATGTAATATATTTTGCAGAAACCACTTTAGGACCCTGATACGGATGTCAAGTGGAACACAGGCATTAAATTTAACACTGTCCTAGTATTGAGATTTGTAAACATGTATTTGTGCGTATCTAATTTACTTACAATATTGTACGAGAGCTTGTCGTTGTTTAACGAATCACGGCTTATTTCAAGTTTTGGTAATTGAATGGTAACATTTGTAAGTAAAACTGTGACTGTATCGGAATAAAAAATACTGCTTATCGACGTAGAACTGTTTTTTTTACTAATATTATGAATTTAGAAAGTTTCAACATTATTATGAAAAAAAAAAAACTGATCGGTATTAATGTCCAGTGCAATTGGTAGGAATATTTCAATATCTCATTTTCGAAAATACGAATAAATGTTTATGAGCTGTAGAAATCTGTTGGTCATTGTAAAGGGCTTTGCTCCTGTCTAAGAACCAATCGCCTCTTTAAAGTCTTCATTTCCACTTTCTTTAACTTTTTATACGTTGACATCCGCCTATTCTATCATTTCTTTAAAGAAATTGTGATTTACCGTGAAAAAGACAGAGTAAAGTAAATAAATTTTAAATGTGTAAATGTGTATATGTATAATTAATATTGAAGATGAAATAATCATCTAAATTTAATTTTCTACCACAAAAAAAATATTACATTTTTATAAAATGTACATAGTAGAAGTTATCGATGAGTACGATATGAGTATGAAGAATGGTGAACTGTTGAGATTAACCTATTAGGTATCTTAAATAACGGTGTCTGTCTGTATACTACGATATTATAAAAGTTGAAATTGATGCCGCAAAAATGACGTCATGGATCATAGTTACTGTGTACTTACGATTGAAGCATAATTTTAACTTTTCAAATTATGTTGACATTGCTTAGATTCCCGTGAAAATTAGATGTTCCGTTTTTGAAATTGTTTCATATCATCATAATATCTTTCATTACTTATAAATCATGTCTTATTTTTCTTGGTATAAAGTTATTTTCTTCATTAAACCAGGAAAAATGGAACGTCGACAAAAAACGTGTCTTTTTCGTCAAATAACAACTAAGAGAAAATATTTCGTGACTTCTATACGGTTAATAAAGTATAAGCTTTCCGGTTCTATCCTTCATTACGTCGTTTTGCAGTTCATGATCCTGTTTAAACTTAATGAGGTATTGAATTTGTGGGCATTGCATTAAATACGCCCGGTTGCAGTTTACTTTCTAATACAGTAAGCAAACTGTTCTTAAATGTTTTATGTTACACCGAATAATGTCATGCATTGGTTGGAGCTAGACTGAGAGGTTGTTAATCTATTTGTGCTTTCGTCTAAATATAGGCAACTCTACTTATTAAGTCTTGGCATACCTCGTTTAACTTTGTTATAAATTGTATAGGATATTAATAATACTAAACATATAACTTATTTGAGAAAATTATCATAAATGTAAATATTTTTTTTAAGATGTCGCTATATTCTTTTCCCTCAAAAGGGTTTACAGTTAACCCGTTTAAAAAATATTTTTTCAGCGCCTTTCAGTAAGCACTATTTTCTTATGGGTTCAACATAAAGTTTTTAATTAAATCTCTTTTTACAAATTATGCTAAAATATTTTTACTACGTACAAATGTAGTATTCGCAAAAGTGATATTTTTAATAGGCAATACGTTTGTTATTTTTCATAATTAATGAATAGAAATAAATAAGATTTTATAAGAAATGTTGTTCACAAAAGTTGGCAAAGATGTAGAAAAACATTTAAAAATCGCATTTACAAAGTGAAGTGAGAAACGAAGTGCGCAAAAATAGAATGAGAGTCGAATCAAAGATCGTCGATGATAATCATATTGGTTTACGAAGCTACTTGTCAATACAATAAGCATTTTAAGTTTTGTAAGATAACTACAATTCTTTTTGTTTGTATTAGGGTCTCCGCATAAAGGTCCCGAACACGGTTTCGCAATTGCACTTTTGCGAAATAAGTGAACAGGACAGTCGTGCCGTTTAAAAACGTGATTTATTAGGGTTGCCATTTTCTCTTTATCTTAAAAACAAACTATTAAATGAAAATTAAGTTCATAACTAATATATTAATTCTAATAGTTTAACTAACTTTTATTACCAAACCTAACGGATGTAAAAACTTAATAAATCAATTACATTTTATGATTTCCTCTGTCAATATTTGCGAAATTGTTATTTTATTACCAGTATCTCATTAAATACGTTAGTACATACGAGTAGATCGCATAAAAGAGTAATTTAACTAACACCGGCTTAAATTCGTTTCGTTTAAATTAGGTGCTTCTAAAAAAATATGCAACAATTATAAATTAATAGTTAAAAAATTGGTTTCCCAAACGTTATTAGTATCGCTTGATGCTGAAGGAACAATCTTCACGTAAATAAAAAATAAGGTTTACACTACTTTTGTAAATATTTTTATACCTAATTTCTTTAAATGTATGACAACCCTATAAAGATCTAATTTGTACAGGTTTTTGGTTGTATACAATTTACAACGATCAGCTGTAACGATGACATAGAAGTTCTTACGCCATGAAAGAATATTAAAATTGTAGTAAAGCACACTTTTTTTTGATATTGTGGAAAATATTTAAAAGATACCCTGTTTCTAAGTGGAAATCAGGGTTATGTGGGATATTCATCCACTAAAACCCTCTCGGTGGTCGCCCTCTGTACATTATGAGGGGCACCGGGATCTTTTAAGGAAGGCACTGGCGCCCCCCCGTACTGAATTTACACACGTCTCTGTGAGGGACACTACACCCTCCCCAGCATCCTCGAAGTGCTGCGGCAATATGATACCACTTTGTATTTACCGTAGCACAGCGAGGAGACAGCAGTCTTCCTACAGTTCGTTTAGTTGACTATGAGGCAAAAGCCGTGAATCTGAAGCCCCTTATAGTCGCTTTTTACGGCAGGGTTCACCTTAGTCCTTTTCTTAATAGCCCGGTACTACAGGGCAGAGTAAAACACATACTTCTATACTACTTTGTATAAAAATTGTATAGGATATTATTGCTCTTAATAAAATTATATATTAAAGTGATTATTAATACGTCCAACAAATATAAGATATCTAATCATTGACTGCTTTTATGTTTGCAACATTAGTCGCAGTGTTATCTATGTGAATATTTTTCTTAATTTTTTAATACACATAAACAACCGACTAAAATATTGTTCCGGTTTAATTTCATATTAAGTCTGACCAGCTGACGTTTTGTTTGTTCCAAATAAAACATTTTTACTATGTAACCAGTGTGCGACCTTAAACTCAGGTTTTACCTTCGACATTTACAGTGTTAAACTCAATAACAGTTATTATGCGTTGCAATTTCCTTTTTAAAAAGCAATTCGACTTCTTCCAGTTAATTCGCCTTCACGTGTCCTTGGTTTGTTTTATGGAATCAATTATTATATCCGAGAAATCACGAACAGAATACGACCGTGTCAATATAATCATAATGCTTTTTTAGTTCTTTTCTCATATTTAACAAATCGTATTGGAGATCATGACAGCAATTACGAATATAGAAGAGATGTTACTTATATAGTAAAAGTGAATCTTTGATTAAAAAGGATTTTTTTGACTGCATAATTTTTTTTTTATCTCGTTCACTTCTGTTTCATTTTGACAGGGCCTATACATATCCTTGTCATTCATTTCTTATTTGTTATTCTCACTTTTCTTCTTCCATACTAATACTAACTTTTCTCGCTCTCATTTCTTCTTTTCTTTTCATAACTCATCCCACTTTTTTCTTTTATACATCGCGTTTAAATATAGGAGACACGATTCATTAATTTTATTATAGTTTTCTCTTAATCTAATTATTACATATTTACATCGTTATTCTGCTTTAAATTTTTTTCTTTTGTTTTTATAATTCTAATCACATATATTTCATTCTACCTTTAACACTGTACTCCTTTTCTATATTCCAATTTTTATATACTTTATAATTTTTTTGATCTTATAGTGTTCCCTATCACTTTTTTGCAAAATTTTAAGAAAATATTTCTGCTGTCGTCTCTAATTAGCGAGATGTTCCTTTCCCCAATCTTCTGTCTCATTCTTACTTCGATTTCCATTCTGTCTCTTCCGTACACGGGACAGCAGGTGATCAGGTGGGCCACGGTCTGGTCCACTCCAGGGTCACATGTGCACGCGGGACTCTCCTTACACTTAAATTTATGTAAGTATGAGGAGAATCCCCCGTGCCCCGTGAGCATTTGGATCAGACACGTGTCCACCTCCATCTTGCGGAGTGTGCGGTAAGCTGACCCGACTTACGGGAAATACTACATAATTTGCGATCTAATAAATTCGTAACAACAAAGTACCCATAATAAGTTAATAATAAAGTGTATACGGAAAAAGTACAAAAGAATTTGTCACTATACGAAAATTTAGATTTTTTTCTTTCTATGCTCCCTTTCTCTTAATACTAATTATAATTACGATGTATGTATGTAGACATTAATTTTCAATCTTGTTGTTCTATAAGCCGTATTGCAGTGAGTCATAAACTTCGAACCGGTTTCTACGAATAGCAATTGATAAGTCCAAAGTGACTGTTGCGTAAGCGTACTTTGATCTTACAAAACCTGCAACACGTGCAGCATATAGCTGTTACTGAACTATTAAAATTAGCGTTACTATGTTACATTACATGTATGTGGGTGGTTTGTATTGTTCATTGTAAGACAAATTTATCTTTCTTTTGATTTAAATAGTACCTTCATAAAGATTTAATTTATTTATGTTATTCATCAACGTTATTATTAAGGTTGTAGAAATATACTATTGATATCTCACATTTGAATAAGAAGTATAAAATTGGTTAAGATTAGCTTAACAGAGAAATATCGTATACACTTAGGTGAACTTTATCATATAAATATTTTTAGCGCAATAACTTTTTTTTGTTTCATTAATATTGTTCATTAAAGAATTTGGGTCTGTAAGTTATTAACACGCAAGTTTCTGAGTTAAGTTATTTTAGGTGTTTCTAGTTTAAAGCATTAAAGATAGTTGTTACTGTTCTGACAATAATTAAAAAAAAAAAACTCCTCCTGGTGATGTGAAGATAATGACGTAATTATATCTTTGAAAGGTAACAAGCTCAAGGTTGATGAAGCCATAAAAGTTTAATGTGATAGAGACCTTCTAGGGTGCATCAATAAAACATGGGATGGTAAGTGGCAACCCGTGTCGAAACCACTACACGCAATCACATCGTTTCGAGTCAGAAATTTCTTTTAAGGCTGAATAATTGGATGTTTTGATGACACCTTGCAACTGCGTATCTCACTGCTCCGTTCATACACATTTTTGTTCCCCTAATTGCAAATTAAAATAACATTTGAAGGCACAGTTAAAGTACCTTGGATTTATAAAATTTTGACTATGAATTCCTAACTGGATTCTATGAGGCAAGTGCAAGGTCTTAAAATAACAGACCTTCAGTTATTTTTAGACATGAGATAAGAATTTCTTTTAAAAACAAAACCGTGATTATTAGGTGATACAAAATTACACATTTAATATTTTATTATTAATATAAAGAAAGAAATCAATAATTTAAGAAGATCATAGTTTTTACGAGGGATAAAAAAGTAGTTTTACTTTATCGAAGACATTCTTTGTCCTTCTTAGCTAGTACCTTCGCGTTTATCAGATGTATGCACTTTTGAGTAAATGAAGATTTTTAAGGAAACAAAGTGTACAGAAAACTAATTTTAACAATCTATAATATTATGTTCCGTTTTTACTCGATGTCAATCGAAGGCTTTAATTATTATAATTTCCCAGGTTCTCATTCGGCACTATATAAGGTTATAGTTTATTAGAATTGATTATAATCTATAAGCTTAATACTTACCCAACTTATCTATTTATAGGATTTATCATGAATAAAACTTTAAGCATTTAAGGTAAAATACATTAATATTCAATTAAAAAATTATAAACTTAAAAAATCAAGCGGCAAACCTGACAAATTATTATTAATTTATGTGTTACAGTAATAAAATAAATGAACAGTTTAATAACGTACTATTTTTATTACCATAATTTCTAAAGAAATTCTAGACTTTTATAACTTCTTTCATCTTAGGTTAGAAACTCTGTAACGTTATATAAAATGTAGATTATTGATGTTAGTTACTTTCTACGCAAGTTAACTTACGAATGAATACTGTTCTATAGTTTAATTTCTTTGTGCCCCTATTATATAAGCTTTATCTCGTTTTGGACATGCAATAGGTGTAAATGGGAATATTAATTTTTTTTTTGTTAAAAAGAAATATGTGTTTAAATAAATTTATAATAATATGCTTGAAATTGCATAGGATAGATATAAGTGTTATGTAAATTTTAAGAAGTTTTGTTCATTTGTTGCGCGAGGTGTATGTTGATATTTTAGTTGATGTAAACTAAATTTCATGAAGTCAATAATTTATTGACAGCGAGCATCTAACTGATTTATACAAATCAAATTCAATACTTGAGTACCAGTAATATAAGATTAACGAACTGAAAATAAGCAGCCATATGTGAGAACTGTAAGAAAGGTAAATTTGCAATATATTTTTTAAAGCAACAAATCAAATCAATTATCTAATGCCTCTGTTATTAGCTTCTTTGATTTATGTATAGAGCAATATCATGAATATTCACGAATTCAATCTGATTAACAAGGCGTGAACAATCTTCATATGAATATATATTCTCACAAACAAGATTTACTATGAATCTTTTGAATATATATGTTGTGTTCACTAGATTCACAAAAGGAAATTAATTGAATTAAAAAAATTATAGAAATTTTAATACTAGATACGTATTATATAGCGAATCATTTCATCCAATACAAAATGACGTAATTTTTTGGAAAGAACTTTTTAAAATGTTTAATAGTGTGCGCAAATAAAGGTCAATCAGAGTAATTTTTGGATTGCGGCTTGTCTTCTCTCTGTCTCGGCCTGTGAGCAGTTGTCGGAAATACAGTGAAATTCTCCTTAATTTTTTACTGTTGTTCCCAGTCTAAATTATAATAACAAAGCTTTTTGTCTAGAATGTGGAGAATAAGAAGGCAACATAGTACAAGAGAAATTTTGCTATTAAAATGGAGTGGAGACCCCACAGTCCTTGTCTTTACATCAGGCTCTAAGTTACATTTTTGTTTAGTAGGTTTGCTGCCCCAGCCCGCACCTTAATGTCAGACTATCTGCCCTGTTGTCTCGGTCTGTTAAGAATAGGACTAAGGTAAACCCTCGTCACGTTTGTCGAAGAAGTAACCACCGTTTGAACAGACGTGTGTTAGAATAGAGAACACGTTTAGGCAAACGAAGCGCGGGGCGCCCCCAGACCAGGTTGGACTACGATCAAGCTATGTGGGGTGATTCTTAGGAGTGGATTATGTCCAATAGTGGACTGCCGCAGGCTGATTATGATCATGAAACCTTGCCTGTCGTAGAAACCAACTAAATGGGTGTACGGTTGTGTGTTTCTGAATGTGGAAGTGGTAATGGCTCATTAAGTAGGGCTGCGACGGGGGATAAACATGAATTTGTCCCGTGTTTATCGTAGTATAACGAGGGTACCAGGGAAGGCCATACTCTCCTGGGACGTGTTTACGCGCAATGCAGAGGTATACTGGTGCGTTCTGCTGGATATACCGGAATAACTCATTATACACCAAGTCTGTCCAACGAGGGTGATTTTGTGGGTAAAATCCCACATAACTCTGACTTCTCTCCCAAAAGTACGGTATCTATAAATGATTTTACCACCGATTACAAAAAAAAAAATTCACGGCAGTTTTTGTTGATTGCATTTATTTAAACATATAGATACAGTAAGGAAATTTCACTTTCATTTATTTGAAATATCCACATGCGCTATTAAAAGGCCATTGCTGGCCATCGTTGTGTTGTCTAACAACTAGTAAACAGTGGCATCGGGGTACTAAATGGTATCGGTTTGGCTTTGGTCCTAACGTTTGTCACGCTTCTGCCAATATCAGGCTATTGCGTTGCCGATTAACTAAGTTAATTGCAGCATGTCTCAAGCGCTTTTGGATGTTCGCCAAAAAATTTTGTCCTTGGTAACAATGCCGCTCTGTTTATTTAAATTTTTTTCAGATACTCTTTTGAACAACTATCAATTTCCATATTTTCCCGTACGCTGTATACATTATTTGCTACTTGCATAATCATGTGTATTTATGCATTACAGTAATACCAATGCCCAAACAAAATCTATTACGACACGGAGTTACTGAAATACATATCTGACGTTGTGAAGATTAAAACGAAGATACTTGCTTAGCAGTTTTTCATGCCTAATTGTAAACGGCGATAAAGTTATATTCTTAATATTTCTTATTCTTGATAATTTAACGAATGTAAGAATGTACATAGTAATGATTTCAGTAGTCTAATGTTGTAATATTATGAGTGTATACCATTGCGTAATATGTGCAATGTATGCCAATTTTATATCTCCGCCAATGAGCATGTGCTCTGGTTCTCATCGCAAAGGCCTTGTTGATATTTGTTTGGCCTTCGGTTGCAATGTGTGTCAATGTCGTTCGGTCACTTAAATTTTTGTGTAACTGTAATAAAAGACATTTTTTTATTTTACAATACTTCTACACTCTTTATGACCAGAATGCTATTTTAAAGATTTTGTTTTAATATCATAAGAGTATCGTTATGTGATATTTCAATATCTTGTTTCAGTTAAGATTGTACACACATTTCTGTACTACCACAAATTACTTATTAGCCATATAATGAGCAAAACAGGGATGGGTATTAAGAAATTTAAAGCGCATAAAACAATATATTAACAATTATATAAGGTATACATATATAATCGAAATGTATATTTCCATCTTTCCAATATTCTTTCCATAAAAGAAGTTTAAACTTTGTAAGTCCGAACAATGTGGAAATCTTTTGGGAAGGCCCTGTGAGCGTGATGATGATATTTAAAACGAAGAGATACTGTAGAAAATATTTCAATAAATTTGCGCTGGTTTCGATCTCTTGAGGGAAAATGTTTCAGGTTAATCTAGTGGTGAATTATTTAACTGCTTTGAAAGACTTTATAACGATAACTGACGTAACTTAATTACAGGTTAAAATCACCAGAGGAATTTTTCAATACACTCTAGGAGTTTTTACTAAATTATCTAAACGTTTTGTAAAAGTTATAGGTAATCTGACAACATTTATTTTAACATCTATTAGATGTCCAACTAATCCTAAGATTTTCACAATAAAGTATCAGAGACCACATTCACTTCGGTTGAGTTGTTGTTATATAGATATTTCTTATATTATCACCTATGTTTGTCGTTCTTATATGTGATTTCGATAGTACCAGGTACTTTATTTTGATTTATTTTATGCGTTATTACATGCTGGAAAATATTCGAAAGCTTCTATTTTGTTTTTTATTCATATTGATCAACGACGATACAATATGAAAATATTTTATTCGGACTGAAATTATAAATTACTAGTCATTGTGCTAATTTTTTTTATTTAATGTCAAGATTTATCATCTCTTTCAACATGTCTACTCTTTATTATCGAAATCCATCTAGTAAACAGTTTTCTAAAACCCTTAGATGTGGAATTCCAAAAAAAACCTTGCTCAGTGAATCACAAAGAACAGAATGTCCAATTTTTTTTAAAGGACATCGGTTAAGGCTGAACTTTGATATATAGGACAATGAATCAGTTAGAGCTTTGAATTTTATAAGATTAGTAAACTAATAATATACTATTATACATTTTCATCCTCGGGGTTGAATTTTTTTTTATTTTGATTTGATTAATTCATACACGTGCTGTAAGAATGTTTAAAATAACTGAAGTCGGACTACTTCGTAAAAAGTTATGAATTAATAATAGTCTTGCATAAAAAAGTACATGATACGAGTAAGATGCGGGTCGAATCAATAGTCTCCTACTGGGCGCCAGTTAATGATACATAATTTTATATAAACCTAACATCAAACTGGAAAATCGATTATGTCTGGTTTTGACGGCCCATTAGTCGGTGCGGCGTCTGTTCTCCAAGGGCTTCTGATTCAACGCTGCGTCCAAGTGTGCAAAGTATTCGTGGTGTGTCAAGGACGTACACTTCTATTTCTTTTACGCAAACCTTGAGCGGTTAATGAAGAATATTGCGGAAGAATGATATTAAAAGTACAAATAAATATATCCTTGAACATCCACACAACATTCCCATTGCATATATGTAAAAAAAGAAATTTGTTTTTGGCTATGTATTTTAGTCAAACTTCTTGGAATAAAAAAATTGTAGTCATATCTCATGAGTTTCCAATCTTTTTAAACGAACTCTATAACTATTATTATAGAGATTGTTTATAATTAAACCAATAACAAGTTGTGACGAAAATATTTCCCATTAGATGGCATGAATATACAACTAAAAAATTATTTGGCAAAAAATAACAGCAATATATGAAAAAATCGCGGAGTAATAATAGGGGTGAAATTTTATAAATTGCAAATTATGTTTTTGTATTTATTTTTATAAATACAGATACATTTATGGACTAGTGGTGTTTAGGAGAAAAATAAAATATATCAATATTGTAAAATTGCGATAAAGTTGCAATAATATTTTTCTAATTTATTATTGTTTAGGTGATTAGATCAGAGTTATTATTTAAGCTAGTTACAAACTTATATGTTAGAAAGCCATTATCCCGTCGATTACATTTCTTTTTTATATGCATGATTATTGTTTACTCACAAAACATTATGATTTTTCATCAATTAATGTTTTTTTTTACATAATAATTATAACGATTATTATAAGCGTTATAGACGTGACCAAAACGTGCTCAAAAATTTTGAGCCATGTTAAAAATTCTAGTGATACTTTCAATGAATTTTAGTAATTTTAAAAGTATTATAAATATATTTACAAGGCTTTAGTTTATCATTTTCGTTGATATAAGTATATTTTTGTGAAACTACGATAACACGTTTGTACCTTACCTTTATGTTGTATATTCTTAGTGTAAACCATCAAATATTTTTTTTTTGTATTGAGACAAACATTGTTGAAATCCTTAAGTACTTTGAAGTATCATTTCAGTCTTCAACTTTGTTTATTTTAAACTCATTATGCGTTTCGTGTCGTTTGCTCCAGTACCGTCTTACAGTAAGACGATTTTGAAAGGGCCGCCTACCGTGTAATAAGGCAGCGAAAGAGAATGCTTTTCTCTTTCACGGGATCTATATAAATCGTGTAATACGAATTTTATAAATACAGTCCGCGCTGTTGAATTTCAATAATATACCGTCGACATTTGAATAAGCTGTTTTAACATTTCACTTATTAAAGAAACCGACATCGCAAAATATAGTTATCGAAACCGAATCCTTTCTTTGATGATTTTAATACGCTCCATTACATTCATTTTATTACAGGAATCAATGAAACACGCTTCAAATGTTATTCCGTATTGAAATAGATAAGTGTATAGAATTTTCTAACTCTGCCGTAGGGAGATATCGATTATAACTATCCGTGATTAATTATTAATTATTTGAATTATCTATTTCTCAATTATCATGTTTACTGATACGCATTTAAAGAAACAAGTATATTATTATTAAGGAGATTATACTGTGGGACCCCAAAAGGTATAGTTATACCTTTTGTGGTGCCCACAATATAATACACTACTACTACTACACTACACAATAAGGCTAGTTAGCCTTAACCGTTATTATTAATTTAAATATTTAAATGAATGTGTATGTCATCATATTAAAATATTATAGTGAAAAATTTCCTTCAACCAATCATGGACGATATTGCAATTTTTATTGTCTTTTATATTATATCAATGTTAAAATGTTGTAAACAGGATTCGCTTAATTCGACAAAACGGAAAATGTACTTCTTTAACTGGTACTAAAAGAGTGCTTCTGAGTTTCCTGCCTGGTTCTTCTTAGTAGAGCCTACATCTTTGCAACCGACGTTAGAATAACTGAAAAGTCTATATGTGATAGCATCAAATAAATTAAATATAATTTGAATGTGAATTTAAATATATATATATTTTTTTTCATGAACACTTGTTGAGTGGGACGTTCATTTAAGGATGCCCATATCAGTAGTCCTCGAGAACGTGTTTATCTCGTATCACTATGCGTTTATCACTTATAAGATACATGTATTGTCTCGTTACCGCAATAAATTCACCCGGTAAACCGCAGTTCAAGCCGAAGCACAGTACGTTAGCACATTACTTTTGGCGTCGTATTAGTGTTATTTGCTTTAACGCTGAGAATAGTCCTTATCTTTAATTGTCTGCATAACTAACTTCACATCACGCAGTTGACAGAATATGTCTAGACGTGTATGCATATATTATTTGAATTCGCTGCTCTCGGTTGAAATATAATATATGTTATAATACAAACTTACATATCTTTCCTATTCCCAATAATCCGGATGTGATCCGACAAATACATACCTCAAGGAAATAATATTTTCTTTTCGCTTACGAGAGGGATGACAAGCATTCGTACATTTGTATGAATAATATATTTTTCAATGAAATATGGAGCCAAAGTTATAAGGTATTATAACATACTTAAAATATATTAATTTTTTAATATTTTTCGATGAGCTTTTATGTAAAAATTGTTTATCTCCTGTTAATAATATTTGTATTCATAATCAGTCAGGATTGCGTTTGTTTAATATTTATTATTTATATATTACTCTCAAGTAAGATTCTTTGCATTCCGGTTTCCATTCATCACTTTAATGGTTGTAATGTGAAGACAGTATCTGTTAAGAGCTTGGACCTAAACGGACTTCAATATATTGCCTTGAACTACATTATGTAATAGCATTCTACATAGCAAGGGCTTATTCATAGTATCGAAGTGGTAAAGGTTTAACGTTTTTTTGTTTAATTTCTTTACTCAGTAGAATTTTACATAGCAAAGGTTTATTCATGGTGTCGGAACTATAATATTTTGATGTTTTATTGTTAAATATCTTTATTGAGATTATAACATACCATCACATGCCTTTGACATAGAGATCGAGTTGAAAAAAAAATACTATCCAATTAAAAAACTTTGGTACAATTCGTTAAACTTTTATTTAAAAGGTCCTTATAAAACTCCGATTAAAAATATGTATGATTTATTATAAAAATAATATCATTTGGATTTATTGCCCCACTACAAGACATGAATTAATGAAACTCTTTTAGGAAAAATAAATTACTAAAAAAGGAAAGAGTTGTTCATTTGATTAGGGTGGATAATAAATTTATTAATTAAAGTACCCACATGAGCTCACAATCCTTCCCCCGCCAAACTTTCGAAGCAATTTCGTGAAATTGCTTCATTGTACAGCTCCATACAAAAATTACTAATCATTAATTAAAGCTATACGTAAATATAGCACAAGATGGTTCTTTGTTATAAACTTTAACATAAAACGGCGAACCCGAATTTTGCGTTTTACCTCTTGAATTTTGGTTGGAATAAACTTTGTATCTCTTGAACGCTTCATTTTCTTCAATTTTCGTTTACGAGTTAGATAAAATATATAGTTTATGCAAGGAAGCATAACTAACTTTTGCCTTTGAATATGATTGCGTGAAATTACTTAATACCTTTCGTACAAATGAAACAAAACATTACATTCTTACAGCAGTTACGTTTAGATAGATATTCTATATCTGGAAGTCCTTATAAGGCCTAACTATATTATCCTTTCCTCGAGTAGTGGTATAAAAACTGTACTATATTTCGAATTAAAGTTTATACTATGTGAACTATCGGAGCTCAAGATAATAACGATTTTGTTTTTATCTGTTACTATTAATATAACTAATCTGTAAAAAGGTTAAGATTTTAAAAGCAATTTTTCATTTAAACATTTATTTACTTTGTCGTTAATTACAATTATTATCTCAAATAGTCTCGCCTTTTTAATGATCCATAAACAACGTTATATTGACCAAAAGATTAACCTTACCGAAACTATGAAATTTTTTAAAACAATTTTTTTCAGCTATGATTATCAACTTACATTTTGATTATCACATATTTAAAAAAATCTATACATTTTAATGTTAAAATTAAGTAATAAATATTTTCCAATATCTTCTACAAAATGAGAGTGTTTGAAATAAAGTATGTCAGAATTAAATTTCCAAGCGAGCTATTGAATAGACGCTTAATACATCATTGCAAAATTGCAAACCTTTTTCTATTACGAAAATAAATGCCGCAATCAGGCGGGCTGCAGGAAACTCATTCGGTTGTTTGCGACTCGAGTTAGCGCGCCAACAGTTCAACCTCGAGTGAGTTCCAATTAATCTTTATCTGGGGAACACACCTAACATATTAACATTGCTCGGCTGATGTAATTTTAGGCCTAGTTTAAACAGAGTTGCAATAAATTGACCTGATTTTATTTATCAATTCAGTCAATTATTACCTAAGGGAAATGTGCACAATAAACATGAAATAGAACTATGACAATTTTATAGGTTTCCAAATGTTCTAATTTATTTATTTTATAAAGAACGTTATAGTTTCTCTGACGCCGATGAAGAAAAATATTTTCCGGTAACTGAAGAATGATCGATAATCTCTTATGTCACCTTCAAAACCTTACACATGGTTCATGTGACCTTAGGGTGACATCAAATCGGACGTGTCAATGGCCTTCTCTACTTCCTCGTATTGATCGTTCGTAATACCCAAGCGGTTATAAAGCATTGACGGTACATAATTACCGGATAATCCCTGATCACATGTGCTACAAACTCGATATTAACAACGAAGATATTATCCACAAAGCACGTTGTATGTTAACAACGTTTATTCGAACAAGCTTGAATAACGATATTGATTCTTTATGCTCAAGTTATCGTTTTTTTTTTCAATTTAACCTAAAAAATTAAGAAAAAATATATAAAGGGCCATAAAAATGAATATTTCTATGGCACTTTATCATAAATCCATATAATATTAAATTGTTTTTTTGTCCATTAGAGTTTTTCTTTCTTTGTACTCATATTTCTAGACCAAAAAGACCTTCGTGTTAACGAAAGTATAGTTATTCTTTACGGAGTTGTGTATAATAAAGATTTTTAACAAAAAATTTTGGTGCACACAGACGTTAAGTAATGTTTGTAAAATATATTATAATGTAATTTAATTGAATTCTTTCTTACAAACATAAAATTTATGGACATTATATTTAGTTCAATAAACCGAATGAATTTTTTCATAGGGAATGTAAGGTATTGCTATTAAAAGAATGTAACGTACATGGACCATAATGTAGATTTGTTAACTGTTCCGTTTTTAGAATAAGTAAAAAAGCTAAAACGACATGTAACTACTTTTTTTAAATTAATTACGTGGTGTCTAATTACCGTTTCTTCAGAAAATTATGACATTAAGCAAGTAAACATAGCGGCTATTTAAGAATCTTTACAATCCACACGACTAAATTGCTCGAAACTCGTTGACATTTAGTCTTAATTTTACTATAAATATTTGAAATTACATGTACTTTTAAAGTTAATTACCTAATAAGTTTAGGTAGTGAATAGTTAACTTGTTATGTTGTAGATAGTCTTACGTTTTTGTAAAAACTAACCGTACTGTAGACAAATTCTATAGATAAGAATATTTCATCCATTTTCTTATTTATTTTCGTTTCATTTCTTATTTTATAATTAGTTAAATTTCAGAATTTAGACGGGGTCATTACATAACTAGTTATATTGACCAGATAAGTTTAAGCTTGCGAAACTGATTATTGCAAGTACATAAAATGTATAAATGTATGACTATGCAGTTTTAGTAGTAAAGGGCCATTTCTTAATCGCTCTAGGTAGAACATTCGCCATATTAATAATACGTATGTATGCGGTACATGTCCAGTATCGTGGGATATATGCTGGTACTATATTTGACTTCATGATTTATTATGCGTACGTCGTAACGTTCGTGTGATTGGCACCGGCGCTGTTTCATAACATTAGATATACGAGTGCGACTGCGATATCGTCACGGATATCGAAGTGATTTAAATTAGTTGACTTCTCAATTTTTTTTTGTCTTTTATAAGTAAAGTAGGCAAAGAGCGAACGCTCGCCCATTGACAGCCGTAACATTCCGAGCGTAGCAGCTGTGTGTTAGTTATTGTAATTATTTAATTACATAACTGTCAAGGTTTATTACAGAATTAAAATACAACTTATTAGAAAAAGTTGGACATTTATTCAAGAATTAATAGATATGCATAAGCATAATGCAGCTTAGGTATATTCTTTGTAAATACGAGTAATAAAGGTTAAATCATAATTTAGTAAGTAGGAGCCGTTATAACATAAAATATGACAAAATATGAAATGATCTGAAAATTAAAGGGTTGTTTTACTGGCAGGCTAGAGGAGAACAGACGGGCGCATGTCACGCTGCACTCGCGGTTTGTGGCTGTGAGTATGACGCAACACGTGATGTGGAAGCTTTTGTATTAGTGGTAAGTAAGTAATTCTTTAATCAAGCGTTGCTTATTGTGATTCAGTTGAATGTGACAAAGCAACATAACAAAATATAAATAAAGATTGCTAATAAATCTCATTCCACAACAATTCTATTTTACATCAAATAAGTAATGATATTTATAACAATAATTATATTATATTTATTACTCACAACATACCAATACAAGATATTTATTTTTAAAATTTAACAAGTTCCAAATTTAAACCGCCAAGTTTAAGACCGCGATATCAAACCAATCTCTTTTTTAATGTTTCGATTGCCAAAATCTCATAAAATTATCATGACTTGGGC